>CM042320.1:4039663-4292163 GCA_023566125.1 Zingel zingel | reverse complement strand
GTTTAGGAGTGTCTGTAAATGTGTAAAACTAAAACTCATCAAATAAATATGTAGTGCATTAAAAAGTACAATATTAACCTCTGAGATGTAGTGAAGTAGAAAGTAGCAGAAAATGGTACCTCAAAATTGTAATTGTACTGATTTGCACAACAGACAGACAGACGACCCGTTTAAGATTAACTCAACAAATAACTTCCATGTTTTATTGGATTTACAAAACAAAGTAACATTAAGACAAGATTACAGAGCAAGTAAAGCAAAGCAAATTCACACTCCGTTGTGTTAAAGCAGGTTAATTTAAACACAAGCGGGATCCATCTGGTGTCAAGACTTAAAGTCCTTTTGTCCCAGCAGTTCAGACCATAAACTTCATCTGCTCCAAACAAAAGTGAGCCTGTAAAACGTCTACAATGGATTACAGAAGTATTCACCCCTTGGACCGTTTACTTTCTTGTACCAAAACTATTCATTTTAAAGAAATTCAGTGGGAAGTTCCACTGTTCCACAACAGCAAACGAGACTAACTGTGAAAAGAACGCTATTTCTATATAGTTTTTGATAATTCATCTGCCCGGGTCTGATTTTTCCTGCAAAGTCACAGAATGATTTGCGGCAGGTAGACGGCGCTACAGTAACACATTCTGATGGGTCACAGATTTCTTTGTAACACCGGAAAAGTCTGTTAGCGTGTCCAGCGGAGCCAGGTAAAGGAAGCAGGAGATTTCTTTATATAGGCCAAATTGTATTTTAATGTAGATTAGATTGCGCAATGTGGTTTTACGTCAGTAGCCGACATTAAAGGGGTGATAGAATGCAAAACCGATTTTACCTCGTCAGTCTTCTGAGTAGGTCGCGCAGATCTCAGAAATTGTATTCATTGTTCACCTGCTATTGTATCATTAATTCACTTCTGAGACTTCTTTATGCGAGAAATCAACTATGTAGAGGTCAAATATGGGCCGTTTAACGAAAATTGATGGCTAATTGCAAATTCTGTCCGACTGTCGGTCACCGTTTCTGGGTTAGTGGACTACCAAACGCCGCTGCCCTGACAGAGCTCCAGGGCCTGCAGCTCCCCTCTTCCTGCTAAATGGCCGGTGTGTGTGAATGAGAGCGCGGTCAGCGAGCTCGTTACGCCCGCAATCTCTTACCACAGGTTCCAGTTAATCTTATAATGGATATGTGCGTTGAGTTATTTAAACAAACGATCGGGGAAATAAACGCCTCTTGTCCGCGAGTGAGCTGGATGGAGCGCTATTAATGAGAGCTAGCTAGGCCTCCTCCGAACAAGAACACTCAAATTCACAAAAATAACTTACAATTACAAACTGTAAATATACTATAGTTATGCCGGCAGCCGGCCAGCTCCGCGGAGCCCCGGTAGTCCAGTAACCCAGATGACCACTAATAAAAAACTATTTGTATAGGGGCCAGTAAAAATTTACTTCTGGCAAGTACATTTTTTGAAAACAAGGGAAGTGGAGCAAGTTTGCTCTGAAGTTGTCGGCTTATGGATAAATCAGACTGTGAGCTAAGGCAAGCTGTAATATTAATTGAGGATACATAGGCAATGATATATTAATATATGTGAGACGAACAGGGAGAGGTGGTTTGGGCATCTGGTAAGGATGCCCCATGGGTGCCTCCCTAGGGAGGAAGTTTAATTAATCATCTTTCCAAAAGTCAATGAGTAATTGTGATATTAATATTGACCAAAATAATTGTGATTATAATTTTTTCCATAATCGAGAAGCCCTGATACGGAGGTTACCCGCTGATGAAGCCGGCGTCCCGGTCGGCACAGTTAACGTTTAGCACTGCGCCCCGGTAAAGCCTGATTCACGGTCCTGCGGAGGCTCCACGCAGAGCTTTCACCGTAGCCGACGTAAGTGGTCTGAAGTTTATACTTGTGCGTTGGTGTTAGGGTTGGGTTCCTACGCAACCGGTAGGAATTGGACCGGATTAGAACAAAAATATTGGTTCCTCATTTCGGTTGCACTTAATGTGTCGACTGAAATATTTTCCCTCTGTCGCTCCGAAACGGACGTAAAAATATCCCCCTTTCTCTGTAGTCTACCGTTAGTTAGCTACCGTAAATGTAGGCTACTTTCAAAATGCCATATTTTCCCTCTGGGCTCACCAAACGGACGTAAAAGCATATTAACCATTCCCTGCACGTGATCGCTAGTAAACATATAGTAGTTATAGTAAGTAAGTTTAGTAGTAAGTAGTAAGTTTATACTTGTGCGTTGGTGTGTGTGTCGATCTCTTTAAGAGAATAGCTGGGCTGGCGTGTGTGTGTGTGTGCGTGCGTGTGTGTGTGTGTGGTAGAGCGAGTGAGAGAGTGACGGCGATTAGCTTTGGAGAGAGTACCGACTCTTGTGACAGTGGCTGAATCTCATCACCCTTATTTGATAGCGCCTCGGTCCTCGGACTGAACCGGAAGTTGATCTGTCCCTCCTCGGTGAAGGCCATCTCACAGCTCGTATTTCTTCCCCGGAGGACCGAGCAGCGAGCATCGAGGAGCTATAGCCGAGGATACACGAGAGCAGCCTTCCCGGGAAGTCGTGCAACTGAAGAAGTTGCTAACTCCGCCCAAACAGCTGACGAATTCATGTGACGCTTCAGAGGAAAGGACGTCTCCCGGGCCTCCTCGGTGGGAGGGACTAAGACGGGAGGAAGGGAGGCAAGTGGAGGAGTCGGAGATGCAATTTAAGGGCTATGGAACGTACCCTGTAGTGGGATAAACAAAAGGTCTAATTTCTGACCACGGTGGTAAATCTGTAGCCGGAGAAGTTAACGCTCTCCCTGATTTCAGGTTGTTTATGGAGAATGAGAACGGGGAAATGAGGCGGTGGAGATGCAACGCTACCAAGCTCACCAATCAGTTCTTACGGACTGCGTCCAAGTGATATGTAATTAGATTTTTTGGCAGATGCACATCAGGTCTGTATCTCCACGTACGTACCCACGACGACGATTTAAAAGGTCCGATATGTGATAACAGTGTTTCGTCTCTGCAGATTTTGAAATTTCTGCTACCACAGTATCAAAAAATCCTGAAGAAAACACTGAATAATAATCAAAAAAATGACCAGAATATGTCACCAGATATTAAGATGCTATCTTTTCATTTATTATTTTTTTTTAAAGATTGTTTATGGGCACTTCCGCCTTTAATGATAGGACAGCTCAGACATGAAGGTGGGGGGGGGAGACACGCAGGAAAACCATCACAAGTCGGATTCGAACCCTGGACCCTCTGCATCGAGGAATAAACCTCCACACATGTGCGCCCGCTCCACCAACCGAGCCAACCGGCCACGAGATACTATTTTTTTCCAGACAACAATGCTAAAGCCAGCATTTCCTCCTTTATAATTTCCGTTTTGTGACAAATTGTCCGTTTGTGTTTTGGCCTGTGTGTTGTTAACTGCCCATTTTAACACCGGGGTTGCCCGACGTGAAACGCGCAAAAACAACGAGCTGCAGCGATGTTAGCGGCAAATAAACAAAGTGGATTAACAGAGAGAGATTCATTCTACCAGACCTTAAAAAAACTTGGTGTCTTTCCTAACAGTTGCATGACCAGACGTGGTAAAATACGAGTAAATATTAGAGATGCATTTAAAAGATAAGGACAGCTTAGAGCCCAAAGGAGCTTCATTTATTTACATCACGGCTAGTCTTGCTTTGCCAGTGACAAAATAACGCCAACATGTTCCTATTTACATGTTGTGATTTTTAGAGTCACAGCATGTACAAATAACAAGGTCACATGAGACATCTTCTAACCGTATACAAACTTGGAACTATTCTCCACAGAAGGCTACTACTGCTCCACCTGAGATACCCCGTGATGAGGAGCAGAGAGTTTTGCAAGCAAATCACTCTGCCCAAGTAGCAGAAGTAGCAACATGTAAACAAGAAAATGTTGGCGTTATTTTGTCACTTATTGGGAGCAGTAGGCTAGATGGAGCCGGTTACCTCCAGGATCTGTGCTAAGCTAGGCTAGCGGTGGGGACGTCAGACAGTTACGACACGCACGGAGATGAGAAGGGTATGTATGGACTTATCTAACTCTGGGGGATACGGTGAATAAGACAAAGTCCCAATAAGTCGGCGTGTTCCTTAAAACCAATCACAATCGTCTTGGGCGATGCTATGCACCAGAGAAAAGCGGCGGTGCAGCTGCAAAATAGCCTCGGAAAGAACTTGTTTTGGTAGAACATTGGTGTACATTTAAAAGAAGTTTTAGTCGTGCAACAGAAAACTCAGATTGGACAGATAGTCTAGCTAGCTGTCTGGATTTACCCTGCAGAGATCTGAGGAGCAGTTAACCATAGTCCTCAGAAATCCACCAGTTTAAAATGCCAACACAAAGAAAGCGGAAGGTGACGGATATCCGTCCTCAATCAGTGTTCCGGCGGAAACAGAGCAATCCCAGAAGTGGAACGTCAAGAATATAGACTATATCACGGCTAACGTAGTAGGGATGGGCATTTTCAGTCATTTAAACATTCATGTGCTCACATTAAATTAAACAGAGTACTCAAGTTAGTTACTCACAAAAAAAATTAGACACAGCCGGTGAAATTATCACGACTGGTGCTAACGTCGCAAAGCTAACACACACTAACTGCTAACGTTACCGGAGGACCAGGCAAGCGGGCCATGGCTGTTTACAACCACCGTGACGGACATATGACAGAAACCGCAAGTTTGACTTCCTCATAATGGAAACATGCAATTGGCAAAACAGTGTAGCCTAAATTGTTGGATTGGGACACATTTTATGTTCTCTACGCTCTGCAATGTATGCAACGTTATGGAATATTATTGTCCATCCATCTTATCTTATCCGCTTATCCGGGGTCGGGTCGCGGGGGCAGTAGCTCCAGCAGGGGACCCCAAACTTCCCTTTCTCGAGCCACGTTAACCACAATATACAATATTTTTCCTCCCTGCCAAAATTATTCCCCCGCTTCTGTTCAGCAGCCGTAGCTGACAAACGGTGACTGTGACCTGGGTACCGAAAAACGCGAGGTCGGGGTCCTTTTAGCGACTGTTGCAGTGACGTTAAGGCTTTAACGATATAAGCGAAATCGCAACACTCAGATTCAGATCCACGAACCTGTGTCGCGGCGTGAGAAGGCAGAACACCCCCCTTCCAACTCCCAGAGATATCCTTCCCGTCCAGATCCAATGCTACCACATCTTTAATTGTCGTTCTGGTGAATTATTCTAGCCTGGGAAAACCCTGACGAGCTTCTGGCAAATTTGAGATTTGCTCTGCAAGTCAGTCTGGCCAAGAGCCCATTCAAGCCCATTTCCAATTTCTCCAAATCGAGGCACCAATCACAACCGTTTTACACGATGACGATAGCGCAGCGACGGCGAGCAGCTTTTTGTTTACATTCAACATGACGGCCACTGAAGCGCAGCAACCTGTTGATGCCGCTGATACGTCACCTGGATTGTTGGTCTGATTGGTTGAAGGTCTATCCAGTTGCGCCCAGAGGCATTTGAGTGGCGTCCGTTGGTGACGCTCCGTTGGAAATGGGCTGTGAATGAAGCTTGCCCAGACCGACTCTCAGTTACAACTGAGAAGGGTCTGGTGTCAACCAGGCTAGCATTATCCCCCTTTTTGTCGGGTAAATTTAGCTAACTGTAAAGACGGCTAAACGCAAAGGGGGGAATTCGGCAGGGAGGAGATTTTTGGCACGAACACCGGTAACACTAACGGAGGTGTAACGTTACGAATGTGTTACGAATGGCCACTGTTCTGACTCGCTGTTCTGACTCGGGTGCCTGGGTCTGTTTCCCAACGGTTCAGTAAACTGCCGTTAGCGTAGCGTATTTTTGGCCAATATTAAAGCTCCCATATTATGCTCATTTTCAGGTTCATAATTGTATTTTAAGGTTGTACCAGAATAGGTTTACATGGTTTAATTTTCACAAAACATATTTTTGTTGTACTGCACAGCTCTCTCTCACTGCTGCAGCGCCTCTTTTCACTCTGTGTTCAGGTCTCTGTTTCAGCTACAGAGTGAGACATCGCTTATTCTGTACTATCTTTGTTTGCACTCGCACATGCGTAGTAGCTAGGTAAGGATCATGCTAGCTAGCTGTTTCCATAGACAGTAAAAGAAAGGCTGTTTCTCCAACTTCGGTCAGTTACAAGGCAGGATTAGCCGGGAGACTTCTTCTAAACGAGGGTGCACATGTAAGTAGTTCTTTTGTAGATTATGGTGAACTTGTGTGTTGTAGCAGTGCTTTGCCATTGAGAACAAGGTAGCATTCTAGCGCTAGCATGCTAACAGTTGCTGTTAGCCAGCTTGTTTCGGCTAGTGACGTAGAAAGCCGTGCATGGATGGGTTTTTTTTCCAAGTTTGTATGCGTGTGGAAGCACCAGAGACACAAAACACCCCAAATCCTAGAAAAAGTGATTTTTTTTTCATAATATGGGCACTTTTAAAATGACGATTAGTTAACACGATTACTTATTGACTTTTGGAAAGATATTGAATTTAATAAACTTAAAAAATAGTGAAACTGAGAGGGTTCTTGTTCAATTTGTGTTCATCTGTTCTGTTAAATGATAAAAAAAAATGAAACTTGAACTGGGAAATTTCCCTCAATACTTTCCCTGTTGAACACAAATATAATAATATATAAAAAATATATATATAAATATATATATATAATAAAAAAATCTTTAGAAAATCAAAGAAATCTGGCTTTGCCGACTGTCGTCAGGAGGGGGGAGTCGGGCCTAATTCTCGTGTGGTGTGTGTCCGGTATATGTAACTGCCGGCTGCAGCGCCATCACTCAATACTTTTGTCAATTAAAATAAAAAAAATAAAAAGTTGTTCCCATCAGTCACTTAAAAGATGGAGAACAAGGAGGGGGATGATTTTTGAAATTGGTCCAGTATTGGGGCGCCTGGTTAGCTCTCCTGGTTGAGCATGCGCCCCGTGTACAGAGGCTCAGTCCTTGTTGCAGCGGTCGCGGTCGCGGGATCCCCCCCCCTTCCCCCACTTTCCTGACTTAATCTCTCCTAAAATAAAAGCCAAAAAATTATCATAAAAAGTATTTAGCGAGAGCGCTGCAGTCGGTAGGCTTTTTAGAAATACTGGTTGAAAAATACAGAAGTTTCCCTTAACGGGTTCTGTCTTTTATCAATAGCAGATGCATATAGAGATGGTCCGATACCATTTTTTGCTTCCCGATACAGATTCTGATACCTGAACTTGCGTATCGGCCGATGCCGAGTACTGATCTGATACCAGTGTGTCATATATTTTATTATGTTTTAAAAGCTGTATACTACTATCTCTGTATGGATGTGATATGATGTATAACAGCTGTATACTACTATCCCTGTATGGATGTGATAGGATATATAACAGCTGTATACTACTATCCCTGTATGGATGTGATATGATATATAACAGCTGTATACTACTATCTCTGTATGGATGTGATATGATCTATAACAGCTGTATACTACTATCTCTGTATGGATGATATGATGTATAACAGCTGTATGCTACTATCCCTGTATGGATGTGATATGATATATAACAGCTGTATACTACTATCTCTGTATGGATGATATAATGTATAACAGCTGTATACTACTATCCCTGTATGGATGTGACATGATGTATAACAGCTGTATACTACTATCCCTGTATGGGTTTTAGGCAGTATCGGAGGCGATACCGATACTGGTATTGGAACATCTCTAGATGCATGTAGATATTATTATGGTTAAATTATGCAGTCATGAGCTTGGGTCCCTGGATCACACAGAAGTTTAATTTGGGGTTGAAATACAACACACGAGATACTCCAATGACTCCGATAACACTGCACCGTTTACAGAGGCTTTCAATTATTTCCCTAATACTCTGTCATGTAACTTGGCATAACTCTTTAAGAATTAATTCCAAAAGGGTGAATATTTTTGCAACCAACTTTACTACGGCTGAAAATACTAAATTAAGCTAACTGTACAGAATAAATCTCCATTGTAACTTCAAGTGCTTCTGCTATTGTGAAACCGAGTCAAGGCTAAATTGAGCCAGGATAACTGGGAAATCCCGGCTTAATCCCTTAACTTGGTTTTGTGAAATCTGGTGAGAATATTAAAATATCAAAAAATCAGGTTTGAGAAGCCAGGAAGAAAAGTTAACTCCTTATTATTGCCGGACTAAAGTTTGGGCTAAACTTTTCTATAACGTGAAACTGTGATAGTCATATTGCATCTCGCTTTCCGCTTGAGAAAACAAACAACCCTGTAAATCAAACGTGTTGGAATCAGACTCTTTCAATCTTAAAGTTGAAATCTTATCAGGTGGGTGGGGTCCATCTATGAGGCCCCTGGGGATATTCATTTTAAACCAAAAATTTGGAAATACTTGGGTTTTTTTGTACTTCATGTTCATTTTTGTATTCGCAATAAGAGGATATATATATATATATATATATTAGAGGACATGAGGGAAAGATTGTTTTTTGCTTCTTGCGTTTCAGTCGCTGTCACTGTCGGTCTCAGAGTTCACATACCAGTTGTCCTTTCCCGTGTTCTCTACAAAACACAGACCTGAAGACCAAACCATGAAAAGAACAGACATCAGTTTAAGACAGCAGGTATCAAAGACTAGCCTGGTCCTACCAGACTCTGGTACATTAACCTGGTCCTACCAGACTCTGGTACACTAGCCTGGTCCTACCAGACTCTGGTACACTAGCCTGGTCCTACCAGACTCTGGTACACTAGCCTGGTCCTACCAGACTCTGGTACACTAGCCTGGTCCTACCAGACTCTGGTACACTAGCCTGGTCCTACCAGACTCTGGTACACTAGCCTGGTCCTACCAGACCTGGTCCATTTCATTAGTCCAGAGAGTCTGGCCTCTCTCCATTGACGAGTGTTAACTTCCTTGAAGGCGGGTACTCTGTTGAAGTTTAAAACATTGGATCTGCCCAGAGCCACTCTTGATCTGCCATAACCAATCGCTAACGTTTGGTCGTGACGTCGGCTTAGCATCGCTAGCGTTAGCCTTAGCTAACTCCTTCACCACTAACTGAGCGAGCTGGAAAATCTAACTGTTCCCGAACCCCGTGGGGAGGAGGGCCACAACATCATGGCCACCAACACAACTCAGCAAAGATTGTTCTTGCTCAGACTTGAACTTCGGGATATTCGGCAGCGTTGCCACAACGGACCGAATGGCTTCGCTCGCATCTTTCTCCGCCGCCATTACGGAACTACAACTCAAACTAGCGCACAACCTCAACATCACTCCCTCTGTTCCCTGATTGGACAGGTAAAGATTTGGCCGGAGAAAACCCAAGAATATACCGCAAACCCAGACGGAGTTCTGAAGGAAAATTAAAATTGAGTGGAAGTACGTAGGAGGGCGGAGCCAGGCTAATCAAAGAGTACACTTTATTTTTCAATATCCACAATAGGCTTAGTCATGTTTTCAGTGCGGTTCTTACCATTTGGGGTTTTGTCTTCATCCTCTACAAAGTGATCCATGTCGTAACTCACAAAAATATTCTGTGGAAATAAAACTAACTTGTTAAGTTCATTACATTTTTCTTTTTTTGTTACAACTTGGTGTAGCTCAAAATCAATTCTGTAAATTCTGAAAGGCATCCAACATGTACAGCAACAACGGCCAAAAAGGCTATCTATTAAATTATCACTTACTACTTAAAATACTTTATTTTTCAAACATACTACCTGATGATTAAAATTAATTTCTGCTGCGGACTCCAGTACCTTGCTCCTGAGAAGCCTTTCCCAGTTTCCCAGCTGTTGTTTAACCAGTTTGAGAACGGGCTCATTGGACTTCATTTTCCAGCTGCAGCGGTCCGCAGCGATGTTGCCGTGAAGCTGCAGGTCGGCTCTGTAGGTCCGACCGTTCGCTCTGCCACTGAACACAATCAACAGACAGACAGACAGACAGACAGACAGACAGACAGACAGACAGAGAGAGACAGAGAGAGAGAGAGAGAGTTACTGTCAGAAAAATCAGTTTCCTTCAATGAACACACAGCAGGCTGAAAGTTCGACACTTGGCCCGCACCGTACCCTCAGGCACGCCTCAGTCTGTCTTCGCCTCTCCTCAGCATGACCTCCCTCAAGTCCTCAGTCAGTCAAGAAGCCGAGTCCGTCGTCCAAACCGCCACTTCAGGGTGGGTGAACTTAAGTTAATAAAGTCGGACTACAACTAACTTGTTTCACTTACTTATCTCAGAAAACCGTGAAAAATGCCCATCAGTGCTTCCCAGGACCCGAGGTGATGTCTTCAAATATTTGATTATGTCCAATCAACGAACTCCAGAGATAGCTGATAATGATATAAAAGTGCCTCTGGTTTGGGGGTAGGTGAGATTTCCTTTTCACGTCTGTATATTGTTTACAGGCAAAAATATATACTACTAAATATTAGAGATGCACCGATTACAACTTTCTAGGCCGATTCAGATTTTCTAACCACTTTACAGCACACACAAATATTTATTTTCTATCTTTTCTTTAATAGAACATTTTGCACAGAACATAGAAAAATGTTTGAACAGATAATGGATCACTATAAAATAGAACTATATCAATGACTCCTGGTGTGGGAAATTCACACACATCTAAAGGTCAATGTTAGAACCATTTCCTTCTCTTCACATCCAATATCAACTAAAGAAATGTGATTTGGGTTGTTGGTGTGGTCCCTCCACGCCCTACTCTTTCCTTGCAGCTGTTGCATATTGCAAACTTGTTATCGTCTGCACACACGCTGAAGAATCCCCAAACAGCTGACATGTTGCAGGTTAATTCACCAGGTTCCTACATGTGGGAGAATAGCGCCGACACGCCTTCACACCGCGAGCCGGTACGCGCCACACACGGCGGAGAAGTTGAGAGAAAGGAAGAAGAGAGCGTGCTGTGGCGTCCGTGTGTGCGTGTGTCCTTGAGAACTGTAACTGGTAGAACTTATGTTGTCAGTTAATTGGAGCGTCGACCGGCATGAAATCGGCATATGTCAGACTGACCTGCCGGTCATGGCCGAGCACGTGAAAACCGGCCAATTCCGGTCACCGGCCGCTCTATCGGTGCATCTCTACTAAATATACTACTTTAAATGTGCGTTTGTGCAAACATTGCTGAATTGAGACAAAAGGACAATTAAAGTGTTCGCTAACAGCTAACAGAAGGGCGCTGTTCCCTATGGAGTCAAGAATTAAATAATACCAATCCGTTTCGCAAATAAGCTTGTAAGCTAGGGCTGGGCGATACACCCAAAATCTTCCATTCTAATGTAGGTAATACCATATCTCGGTATACAGTATATCACAATATAGCATGTTTTCTGGTAATTCAATAAATGGTCTATAAAAAATAACCACAAGGTAAAGCCTATTTTTGTAAACTCCTGTGTGAATTAAATACTTGACAATTAAAAAACGTCCTATAGTATTTCCTCTTTTGATTAAGAACGTTTGTGCAAAATGAACGTAACGTGCAAGAATCACAACGTAAAGCGCTGTCCAAATGTCATTAATATTTCCTTAATGCACATCGTGATATAAACGAAATATAAAAAATATATACAAGACACATTTTTATATCATTTTGACGAGATATATCTCTTACTTCTTCTCTCGCCTTCTTCCGTATCGCCCAGTGCTACTGGGGCATAGAAGAACTTTCTCTCAATATATCACAATCTCGGTTCACGTATGTGAAATGATGGGTTATGTAATCCAGTTAATGTTAACCACATTGAACTGTGCGGTTATGTAAAGTTTAATTATGAACACCAAACTGCAATTTTTGAATGATATTCCCTCAGGTATTTCAGATAAGGAAAGGTAAGTCTGAGTTAATGTTATGTTATTGTCAATTTTTTATTTTTTTTTTGTGGCATTTTAGGCCTTTATTTGATAGGACAGCTTAGACATGAAAGGGGAGAGAGAAGGTGGAATGACATTCAGCAAAGGGCCGCAGGTTGGAACCGAGCCCGCGGCCGCTGCGGCTAGGACTGAGCCTCTGTACATGGGGCCCATGTTCTACCAGGTGAGCTACCCAGGCGCCACGTTATTGGCAATTTTTTAACGCAATTGTGTATCACAAAATCTGATTTTTTTTCATGATTTCGATTCCAATAAAAGACGAATGACCAAACTGTCAAACTATCGCCCGTATTGTAAACAAAGAGTAAAGCAGGTAAGGTGTCTCTTGACCGAGATGGCATGATGACAACCAACTGTTGTATAATAATCATGTGAGACTAAATATTGATTTTAAAACACTTTATTACAGACTAAAGTAATTAAGAAGCTTATGCCAAAACAAATAATAAAACAGTGCAAAACTAATCATAGAAAGGTCTGGAGTTGCTGTTAGAGTCTGCGGAGTCACTGCGGCAGAACACCAGCAGTTTAACTAAAGTAATCTCTTAACTTCATGTTACATTTCGTGCCACATGATGTCACATTAATTTGATTAGCTGAGGAATAGCTTGATTATTCAGAAAAAAAAACAGATTATAGGATAACGTCAAGGGCCAATGTCCCAGCAAAGAAAAGTAACGGACTTTGAGGATGAGGTTTCTTACAAACATTCATACCTAATTAATAAACTGTAAACCTGAACCATGTTTGACGTGTTACCAGCCAGCCAGAAACAAGTATTTTCATTGGGCATAGAGACAGAGCGCATTTAAGTCCCGCCCCCACCGGAGGGGAGAACAATTCTCCATTGACTTGTATTGCGTGAAGGTTTCCTCCTCGTCCTGTGGCGATATGCACCAACAACACGGTGAAGAACACAGAACTTAAGTTTGTATAAGCTGCTGAATCGGAAAACTTTTAGGAAGACAAAAGTGGAAACGGACGTGAGGAATCAGCAGGGAGAATGAGAAGACGTTAAGCTAACGTAATGTTCAACGTTACGTGTGCAGCAAGCATTTTGCTACCAAGTCAAATATCAAAATGTTAGTTTTAGGTTAACTTTATTTCTGTAAGTTAAAGAGCCCCTATTACCCCCCACGCCCCCATCTTTAGTGTGTTATAAAGTTGTTTGTGTAATAGATGCACAAAGAAAACATTAAAACATTTCACTCCAAATGGAGCTCTCTCCCACAGACGGCACTTTTTCTCAACTGCCTAAAAACGCCTCACCCACATTCCTGTTTGAAATTTCTTAATTAGTGATTATATATACTGATTTAGGATACCCGGTTTTTTGATGGGCAGTTGAGAAACAATTTGTTTTTTGAACATCAAAGCATTTAAAAGATGCTCTAAGCGATGTCACGCGTTTTTTAGGCTACAACATTTTTTTGTCACATACAGCGAACATCTCCTCACTATCTGCCAGCTGCCTGTCCCCTGAACACACTGTAAAAAACATCTCACTATCCGCTAGCTGCCTGTCCCCTGAACACACTGTAAAAAATGCGGTCTCTGTAGACAGCCCAGGCTCCACAAACGGCAACAAAAACAAACTGCGCCAACCTGCTCCACCAAACATAAACCGTGTTCCAGCCAATAACAGACAAGAAGGATTTGGGGGTGGGGGTTGGGGGGTTAGTGCGCGGAAGGGAGGGGGAGGGGACGGGATGAGGAGGAGGGAGGGGCGAGCTAGCCAGCTAGCGAGCTAGTTTTGTTTGAAAATACTTCGAACGTCAACAAGAAGTGACATCACCCAACATAGCTTAGAGCACCTTAACCTATTCTAGTGGACCCCAAGAGTACAAATATGATGCTGAAAAATAATGCAATTTCGTGGAATGTGGAAAAATAAGAAAGCTATAGTATTATTTTTTAAAGTGTCTTAGTTTGCTAACACTTAGCTAACATTAGCTTACTAACCTCTTACTTGTCCTCTCTGGTAGACAAGGGGCGCTAAACTAATCCTTTGACGTGCTAGAATCTGATGTTTTTAGCTAGCTACAGGCACTTTGTTAGCATTTCAGCCCTTCGTTGCATATTGTGGCGGCGATTGTTTTCCCCTCCGGTGGGCGTGGCTTTCAGAGTATGACTCGATGCGCTCCGTCTCTACGGTTTAAACTCTATAAAAAAAAACTCTAAACTATGTGTTTAATTCACACAAACGCTGGCCATGCTAAACATGTAGCCACTCCCACCGGTGTAGAATGCTCTGGATAAAAATCTCCACTGAATGTTGAATGTGCTGTGAAGTAGGTGAGCAATCATTGGTGGCCTGCTCCTGACAGACCTGTAAACGACTCTGTCGGGGTAGAAATCACAGCGCTGGCTCTCGGGGTTTATCAGCTTCACCGTCACAATGGCAGAGTCGGACGTCTGGTACCAACGGGCCTGAGGGTGGAAACTAAAACACAGCCAGAGGAGAAAGAAATACATTTACAGTCTTGTTTTTAAATGAATCTCCAGCTCAACTTGCCAGTGCCATTCAACCAGCCACATGCTGCTTTATGATGAATCAGGCACAAGTCGAAAGGAGCTGATGGAATAATGTTTAACTGTAATTGTACGTTGTGCGACTCGTGACGAATGAAATTGATTGATTGATTTGAAAGGAGACAATAAAAAACTGTAGTTCCACTTATAGTCTGGATCATGTACTGCTGATTTTCCAAGATGAGATGAACTTCCACTTCTGTGGCATTAACTATTTACAGGTACTAGGACTGAGACGATATGTTTTTATCTGTGGTCCACATGTGTAATTTTTGGTAGGTGTGGTCCATGACCCATTGTCCATCTACCCTGTAAATTTAAAGTTGTTCACATTAGTATAAGTAGTAAATTTAGACGTGGGTCCCATAGGCCACGCCCACTCTGACCCCTCAGTACCCCACTCTAGGGTTGGCCTCAGGAGGGGCCCTAGATGGTACCCAACAAATTCTGCCAAATTTTGTGCCGATTGGTCGCACGGTCTAGAAGGAGTTAAAAAAGTAGGTTTTTGATAAATTGCGATTTTTCACGCATAAAAGTCTAGGCGGAAATGGGCGCGGCCTATATCACGTGATTCAGTTGGATCCAGGGAACGCGTGGATATATGGCTTTTAAATGTCCGGTGTACGGTGTGGGTGTTATAGGGCCAAACATGTTTTTTCTGCTATAGCGCCACCTAGTGGTGGAAGTGGGTCAATTGTCGCACCTGAGGTCCTTGCGGAGTTTCGGACCAGTCCTGAAAACGGAAATTAATCCTTACAAAAACAATAGCCCTGCTGTGCGAACGGCGTAGACTCGGGCTTGGACCCCTAATAATACACTTCTAGGGACAATATATCACGTGACATTTCTACAAACGAAGAAGAATGCACATGTCAGTCAGTCAGTCTGACATGTAATTAATTTGTAAAGAAGAAGAGGATTTTTTTCATTTTTTACTTTCTTCGTTTTGCTGGAAACAGATGATGTACAGTAGTACAAGTTGTAATAGGAAACCGTTTTCTTTTAATATCCATAGAGGCCATCTTGTACCTTTTTGTGGAGTCATCACAGTCTCTCTCTTTAGTGCCGATGACCTGCTGAATGTTGCTTTCATCGTCACCTCCGTTAACACCTGAACAGACGCGGATCACAATTACGAACCACAATGTTTGTCTCACGTTCAGGAAACAAAATTCTGTTTTCACATTTTATTTTTCTAAATGTGGGGGCAGCTGCATAAGTCTTGTCTTACTCTTACAATGGGTGTTATTTAATAAATGTCATAACAAATACTATGTTATCAGCATCTGGAGTTATCTGTTTTAGTGTGTATTAAGAAGAGTTTGAAGCAGTTTTAGAAATGAATATTAAAAGGTTTTACAGTTTAAAGTCCCCTGACAGTGTCATAATGAAATATGGGTGATGTATGCGTAATTATGCAGCTATTTATATTTAAAGGTCCCCTCCACCCTCCACCTTGCCCCCCCCTCTCTCCTCATCAATAGCATTTAAAGCTACAGACACAGAAATGGCACATCCTAAGGAAAGCTCATTGTGGGACTGGCTCTAGTGGCTGTAATTCTGCACCAAGGCTGAATTTCGAGAAAGAGACTTCAGACACAGTATTAGGGGACCACTAAGGTCTATATAAAAGAGACTTCAGATACAGTATTAGGGGACCACTAAGGCCTAAATAAAAGAGACTTCAGATACAGTATTAGGAGACCACTAAGGCCTATATAAAAGAGACTTCAGATACAGTATTAGGGGAGCACTAAGGCCTATATAAAAGAGACTTCAGATACAGTATTAGGAGACCACTAAGGCCTATATAAAAGAGACTTCAGATACAGTATTAGGAGACCACTAAGGCCTATATAAAAGAGACTTCAGATACAGTATTAGGGGACCACTAAGGTCTATATAAAAGAGACTTCAGATACAGTATTATGAGACCACTAAGGCCTATATAAAAGAGACTTCAGATACAGTATTAGGGGACCACTAAGGCCTATATAAAAGAGACTTCAGATACAGTATTAGGGGACCACTAAGGCCTATATAAAAGAGACTTCAGATACAGTATTAGGGGACCACTAAGGCCTATATAAAAGCATCCAAAAAGCAGCATGTCATAGGACCTTTAATAATCTATATACTCAACATGCAACGTGATTAGAGATGCACCGATTGAGCGGCTGGTGACCGGAATTGGCCAATTTTCACGTGATCGGCCATGACCGGCGACCGGCCGGTCAGTCTGACATATGCCGATTTAATGCCGGTCAAATGCACCGGCTATTTGCTGGATTGTTCCGAGGTAACCATCGGTAGCTAACGTTAGCAGATAAGCCTGTTGGTATTGTTCATATTTATGCACAATGACAACGCAAACTTGCTAAAAAAAAAAAAAAAAAAAAAAAAAAAAAGGAACTACACGCTGTTTTCAGGTAACGTTAATGTTGACGTTCAAACAGGCCTGTGTGTGTGCTTTGAGAAATATCTTTATATTGCAAGGCAATATTTATTTTATTTTTATTTGTTATTTACATATACACCAGGAGTAATTTATATAGTTCTATTTTATAGCGATCGATTATCTATTAAAAAAATGTTCTATACAAAATGTAAAAATGTTCTATTAAAGATAGAAAATATATATTTGTGTGTGCTTAAAGTGGTTAGAAAATATGAAATCGGAATCTGCTAAAATTGGTATCGGCAGTTCAAACTCAATGAAAAATCAGAATCGGCCTAGAACGTTGTAATCGGTGCATCGCTAAACGTGATGCTTCTGAGTGTCTATCTACGATTCTTACTGAAGTTTGTACTCTATTAGGATAGACTTTTTATTTTTACCATTTTCCTTGGGTTTGAGACAAGCAGCCTGGTTGGTCGTGGGGCAAAGTTCTCCTCCATCTCCGATCCTGTGGACCAAAAATCATAAAGCTTCTATTAAAAAACTGAAGCTAAAAATATTACTTCCTCTGTGGGACTTTCAGTTAAACCTCCTGATATTTTTCAATATTTTGTGACTATTTTAATGTGTTGATGCGAGTGTGTGATGATTGTTTTCTCTGTTTCTCTGATGTTATTGTAGTTTGTCTCAATGAGACTTTCTAAATAAATAAAAGCTGTGGTAGTAAGAGTTGGTTGAGAAAACTGCGTTAGGAAGACAGACGCAGGTTAAATGTCTAACTTAATTTTCGTCTTATCTTAAATATTTAAAGCTTGAACAAAGAACAACTCGGTATTTTTTAAGTATGAAGACACCAACCTCATGATCTGCTCAGCTGACTTCAGATTAACAGTGTGGGTGTTTCTCTGGCCGGCCGACAGGGTCTTCTGAACACACACTGGAACCAGGTGGAGTTTAGGTGCCCTTGGTACTGGTGGTTCTGGGACCAGGGACCAGATCATTGGAAATACTGGACTAAGTGGCTCACATGGGTCGAGCGGAGGAAGTTCAGCGAGCCGATTGGCCTCAGCGGCTCTGAAAGCTTCAGCCAGAACTTCCTCCTCAGCTTTGATCCTGACTTCCAGAGACGCCGGACCATTCCCCGACCTACAAGCAACAAACGCTGCTTCATTAAGCCTTTGAACTCTGCAATAGAAATGGTCCACATTGGTATTTTTTATTATTGTGATGTCATTTTTTAGAGTATCTTCAAATGCATAATATCCCTAAAATCATTGCAACTTAAACTAAGATTATGCAAGTCATAAACCATAATAAAAAAGTGTCATAATTCTTTTTTTTTTTTTATAAATACAAAAATCTGACAACTATTCATCCAAAAGATTTCTTAATGTAGAAACATGACTAAATATTTCTGAACACTAAAAGTTATTTGAATTCTGCAAATGTTTCAGTTTTTGAGATATGCTAAGTTTTATGAGCAGGGTGTAATTATTTTTTTTTTGGATAGTTTCATCTGCAAAAAATGGCGTCACCCGGTTTTGCACCAGACGTCACGTAACGTGATAGCATCATCACGAGTGTACGACGTCATGACATGAAAAACAGAAGCCATAGCAAAAATGCGGAATGGAGAATGGATGCTCTGGCTGTTATGTTTTTTTTTAAAATTTCAGATCAATTTAAACAGGATCATGTAAACAACGACCTCCCTCACGGCCGCCGGCAGGAGCTCCGTTCTCTATGACTTGAGTGAAGGCAGCTGATATATTCTGACATGTACCCACTGTTTAGGACACTACTGGGACAGTTGAGTGTTTCCTTACCCGTTAATGTGACCCGCCTCTTTGCTCTCTTGGCAGAGAGCCTTCAGCAGGTCCAGATGCTCCGGGTTGCTGACTCCCATCCCCGTGTTCAGGATCTCCGACTGCACGTTGTATTCATTGATCACAGTTTTCATACCCGGCACCTTGGTCACACGGACCTCGACAGAAAAAAACAACAGAATATATACAGACTGAAATAAGCTGACAAAATCATTTTGATCTACTTTGGACTTTTGGAGAAACCCTAAAATGTAAAAAGTGGACAGTCTACAGCACCTTTTTAATTTCAGATACTTTATCCGTCCATCAGTAACCCACAGATTGAAGGGTAAAAACCTACCATGGGATCAACAAAAACAGTGTTTCCCAGGCTGAAGACTGCTCTGGCTCGGTGCTGCAGGCCTCGGATCTTCTGGCTGAGCGCCCTGGTAACCTGTGAGCCCAAAAAAAGTACATTCACATATTGTAACCACCAAAAATCTTCACACAGGACTGATCTTTCCGCTTAAGAGCATGAAGTCCAGAACAGGGGAAGCCATAAATCTGAGCACTAACATCTGCAGATTTGACACAGGATGTCTTTAAGTTCAAACAGTTTAAAATCAAGACACTTGAGGTCCTCACTCTGGTAAATTAATAGAGCACAGGAATATTGGGAACGCTGAGAATAAAAACCTTGGGGTGCCAGTCGGTCTCGGCGTCAACTGGTTTGACCCGGCAGACGATGATCTCCACGGCCTGGCCGGGCAGAGAGTGGAACTGCTCCGGGAGCTGGAGGATCTGATGGGATTTGACCTCCTCCTCCTTTCCCACATCAATAAACCGTGCAAAGACGCTGAAAAACAGCCGGCAACCTCTGTCTGGGACGGACAGGATCTTCACCCTGCCGCATGGAGCACAGCAGTTGTAAAAGTGAAATGAGCTTCAGTTTATAACCCAGTAAAAAAAAACTTACATTAAGAGAAATTAATTAACCTGGTTCGTTGGTAGCCTCCTAACAAACCAGCAGCCTCATTTAGCAAAGACACTAACAAACAAAGACACCCTCCCACTCTGCTTCACTAACAGAGAATATCATGATTAAATAAACAGCATTTGGGCTTCAAGTATAGTGTGGGTGTTTCAAGCTGTGCAACTAAAATGCTGTCGTAAATGTATTGGCTTTTATGTTCCAGTTTCCAGGTGTGGAATGTAATTAAGTACATTTACTGAAGTACTGTATTTGCATACAAATGTTGAAATACTTGTACTTTACTTGAATCTTTTCTTTTCATGCCACTTTCTACTTCTACCCCGCTACATTTTAGAAAGTAATATTGTACTTTTTACTCCACTACATTGATCGGACTGCTTTAGTTACTAGTTACTTTACAAGTTAAGATTTTGCACACAAAACACAAGTAGTTTATAAATTAATTTTTTCATTAATAAAATTATAATTAAACCACCCAACAATTCAACCGCCTGAAATGATTAGATTATTAGACACGCAACTGTTTGGATCCTTGTTTCTAAAATGTGAGGATTTTTCTGCACTATGTACTTTTACTTTAATACTTAAAGTACATTTGTCTGATGATACTTACATACCTTTACTTAAGTTACATTTTCAAGGCAGGACTTACACTTGTAACAGACTATTTTTGCAGCGTGGTAATAGTACTTTTACTGAAGTAAAAGGATCTGAATACATCTTCCACCGCTGTTTTCAAGCCTGCAAATCACCCCCCAATGTTATGTTCAGATTTAACGTCAGACCTGTGGAAAACCTCGTCCTCCTGCACAGCGTATAAGCCTCCCTCCAGCACCTCGTGGGCTCCAGGTTTCTTGTTAGCATAATAAGAAGTCATCTCAGACGCCATGCTCTGGAAACCTCCATCCTCCTTCTGGACAATACGACCGTAGAACACTGATGCCGTCTTGATGTAAATAGGCACAACCTGGGAGCATCGAACAACAACAGATGTAAACATATACTACAAGTGCAATCATAGATTTTGAACAAGCAACAAACAACAATATCGTTGCCTATTTTTTTTAATTAGGCAACAGAAAAAAAGGGCCAGGAACTTTTGTAAGGAATAATACAAAGTGAGCAATGTGAATTCCTCACTTCTATGACTCCTGCAGCAGGAAGCCCAGACTGATCCAGCTGGGAAATGTATCTGTGACGGTCGGGGCACACACTGCTGTCTCTGCAGAGGAAAACACACACAATCACAATATGTGGCTCATTTTCATTTTTGTTATTATTTTTCTTTTAAATCTGCAATGCACAAGAAATCTACTTTCCCCAAACTGAGACAGACCTGGGACAGTGGATTTAAACCATAATGCAAACATTTTACAAACTTTATTCCAAAAGTCTACATCAGCTTGTAACACTGAGACGATCATACTCTCTGGGTAAGGGAGTGTTAACAGCTGTAATGAAAAGCTGTAGTTTGTTCAGGGTGAAAACATGAAGGCTGTGTAGTGTCCAAGGTTGGGCTGAAATATTTACTTACTTTAATTTCGAAAATGTCAGAAAATACAAAATGCAATCACAATCACAAATTTGATTGAGCCGGTGTTTCCTTTAGGATTTTTTTTTTTTTTTTTTTTTTTTTTTGCGGTACAAGTCGATGGCCGGTGGCTGTCTACATGTTCATATAACTTTATACATCCTCGAACTAGCTGGAATCATTGCACACATCCTCTCCAAGGAGTGCACCAGCAGTAAAATTGCCAGGAGGAAGTTCATGCAGCAACTGGCAGAGGAGCTGAGAGCGGAGTTTATGGAGGGAAAAAGGTCAGCGGCGCACAGTCCGAGCAGCGCTGTGCACCACAGCAGACACGTTCAACCGTGGCAGGCCACCACTTACATAGAGGAAACACTGTGAGCCCAAAATGTCATTAATAAACAAAACATTGGCGTTCTGATTGAAGACTAAATGGATTTATCCAGTCAGTTTTTGTTAATGTTTCTGCCCGTTAAAAGGAAGTTCTTCCTTGCTGCTGTCGCAAAAAAATGCTTGTTCCTGGGGGCAATTGTTGGGACTCTGTAAATTATTGAGTGAGGTCTAGACTTACTCGATCTGTAAAGTGTCCTGAGATAACTCCTGTTATGATTCCACACTATAAATAAAATTGAATTGGATGAATTGACTTTCTGTCATTAATGGATGAATTGACTTTCCGTATATTGAGTTTTCTTTTTGCCTTTACAGATTATAGACTAAGGACTAAACATTGAGCTCACCACATCAAATATCAACATAAATGTCAAAATATAAAACACAGAGCAGTTTATCTTGATTTGAAGTGGAAATACTGACCTGCAGACTCCAAAGCTCTTGAGGTAGCTGCAGAAAGGCTTGTTGGTCTTCTGGTTCTCCCGGGCCGCATGGACGCCCTCTGCGAAGGACAGCAGCTCAGGGGGCAACGGGGCGTTGGTTCGCCCCAGGTAACGCAGAACTCCGACGACATGACCTGCATTCCTCTCAGAGATCAGCAACACCGACCTGGAGGGATGAGGGCTCCGCGCTTGATCCTGAGAAGAACCCTTGGGTAAGAAATTTGGGAAATGCAAAAACAAATTTCCTGAAGGGTACCTTGTAGCTGCAAACGTGGATACTGTAACTGTGGTTATGTTGATGCATTTGCGTAGGAATAGATGATTCTATCTACTAAATGTATCCCATCTGTTCTTACTCGTTCAGAAAAGTTTCTGAAGTTCTCCGCCATGCAGAAGAGCCGCTCGCCGAATACTTTGGGCGAAGTAGGGAAGCCATAATGGACCACACAAGTCGCATCTCTGATTCCCAGACACTTCAGACACTCGTTGTTGGTCACTATTGGTCAAAGGTCAAACACAACGACAACAACAAAAAGACAGTAGCACTGTTAATGTTCAGGGAGAATAGCTCTAGATGTCTTTACTGTTGATGAAGTTCTCAATGTTAGCAGTTTCCTTATATACAGTATATATATATCCAGTTTACCCAGAATAACATGAGTGCTGGGCCCAATGTCCTTCCTCCACTGCTGAATGACAAAGTCAAACTCGTGTGTTAAACCCTCGTGGGTCTTGAGGCAGAATGCTGATTTGTTGCTCACGGCCTGAAGTTTAGAAATGACACTGGTTAGTTCAAAGAAAACTGGCAGGTAACGATTGAGGATTTTTCTACTTGCTAATAAGAGACTGTCACTTCTGTCATTAAAAACAAAACTTATCCCGTCTTGTTGCTAGCATTTTAATGCATTTATTATTTATAAAGCACTTTTTACAACCCTCAAGGACACTTTACAGACTTAAAAAAGAAAAAGAAATTCACATACTGAAAGCCACACAAATTAGTCAAACATTACAAGCAGCTCTCAAAAGAAATGTGGAGGCTGCTGTGGCAAATTGGTATCTCTGCCTTCACATTACAACAAATAAAATGTGTTTCCTAATCTGTCAGGGTGCCAATTTGCAGCTGAGACAAACTCACACAACTTATTGTATTATTCTTAACACAGTGTACTTCACAGTAGGA
The DNA here is from genome assembly GCA_023566125.1 of Zingel zingel. NCBI lineage: Eukaryota > Metazoa > Chordata > Actinopteri > Perciformes > Percidae > Zingel > Zingel zingel. The sequence continues at coordinate 4,268,955 of CM042320.1, read as the reverse complement.
TATGATTGTATGTAGGTTTACTCATCTGTTGGGCTCATATTGGTCCTAAATCAAAGGTTTAACCACAGGAATGTGCAGTATAACTGAAGCAGTTGTTTCACCTTGAACACGTCTTCGACCTCCTGAGCAGAGTTGGCTACGATCAGAGTCTTCTGGCCGACAACGGGGTTGAAATCAAGTGCACCCAACAGTACTGAGACCTTGCTGCTCTCTAGAGTCATGAGGATGATCTGTAGGAAGACAAACATTTCCCTAATCTGGTCAGATATCAGAACATACAGCTGAGCATTAGTCCACACACTACAACGTATGGCGGCGGCTTCTCTGTACATTTTATACGTACGTAGTCCCACAGACGGTGAAGAACAAGTAGACATAAAACAATCTGCAGTTATTCAGACAGTTTGGAGTAATTCACAGGTATGTTGACCTTGAACTTAACTTCACATTCCTTTTCAAACTTTCAAGGCTCTGCTTGGATTGTGATTATTATAAATTTGCGATCAACATTATCAGATCAGTTTTTATCAGTCTAAATAAAGTTATTTTACTGCACTGTTTCCATCTTTTACACACCTTAAAATGTTGTTGAATATGCACCACTTGACATTACCTGGCACGTATTGTGGAATTTGTTTTGTATCTGTATGATAAATGGTGCTAAAAAAATAATAAAAAGTTGATCCCCCCAAAAAAAAAAAAGCTGAATAAACCATATTTAAGGATTTAGGATCAACATAAAGTTGTAATTGGAACTGACCTGCTGAACGTTACCATAGAGAGCAGCCTCCTCGGGGACAGTCATGACTATGCAGGGGCACGGCATGTGATTGGCTAACAAACCCTCCATGTGACTGGTCCATCTTTTCGCCACAGCGATGAGCTGCTGAGGACAGGAAGCCTTCTCCTCGCTGGTGGTCACCTTCTGGAAATGCTGCAAAATGGTCGCCATCTAACAGGAGAACATGCACGTGTAAAGAAATCAGTAGAAATGTTTTTCTTTGGGTGGAAAGGCAGAAGATGTTGATGCAACCATTCATGAAATAACTTTGAAAGTTTAGAGAATTAACCTAGTTTTAAAAATCCTGGAAAAAGTCTAACAAGACATAAAATAAGGATAATATGTGGATTAGGTGCAGTTTTGAGCCATGTTATGCCCCTCTTTAAATTATTTAGTCTGTGTGTGCTCTAAGAGTAAATAAATAAATCTGAATCAGAAACAGACCATCTTTGTAAACTAAACATTAACAGCCTGTTAGCAGCTACTGTAGCTCAGGAACTGTTGAGTGTGAATGATGAGCAGACTGTCACCTGATCTGGAGCGAGAGAAAACAGCTGGTCGGCCTCGTCCAGGACGAGGTGGTACAGGCGCAGGAACAGGAAGCAGTGGCAGGACAGCAGACGAACAAAACTGAACGGAGTGGTCACCAACAGCAGGCCTGGTAAAAATAAAAAACAGAAAATCTTGGCAATTATATGACTACCTTAGTTTAGGATAATCTTACTTATAAGCAAACACATGCATTTGGGGATTTTCTATTATAACCTAGTCTATATCCACGACGTTCCACTTCCGGGATGTCCGTTACCTTCTGCTTTCTTCTGTTGGAATTGACTGACGCCCAACTAAAACAACTTTTAAACGTACCCATGTTCCACCAAAACAAGTTCCTTCCCGAGGCTATTTTGCAGCGGCACTGTTGCTCCATTGTGACAATTGTGATTGGTTTAAAGAAATGCCAATAAACCAGAGCACGTTTTTCTCCAATCCCGTAATGCTGTGCGGACTAGCAAGACTTTCCTCCGCAGCCCTTTGGAGGAAGGTGTGGCAAAGCGACACTTATTATAACCTAATATATGTGGAGTCCTCAGCTGACCACTAGCAGACTGAGATTTTGCTTTGCTCACAGTTTTTGGGGATCCTGACATCCTTGGCCTCGTCTTTGCCGATGCCCAGCAGCAAGATGGCAGGGTGGAGGACTTTGGTGGCCTTAATCTCCTCCAGCAGGTCATACACCACTTGGGCTTTCTCCCAGCCTGGACACAGCAGCACTGCTACAGGCTGAACATCAACACAGAATGTAGAGATCCGAAAATTAGAGCACAATCCTCTGAAAACAAGAAGTCTTACAATACCTAAATGACCAACAGAACACTCAACCAAATCATGGTGCTGTATAAAAGATGTGTGCTGCAAAATGTTAAAAAAAATTAGAGTATTTAAAAAAAATATATGTTATGTTTAAGATTCCGATAAGATAAAAAAAATAAGCCACTTTGATCCAATTCATGCATTTCTGATGTACTCACCCCTGAGGTGGAGGTGAGGCAGGTGAAGATGGAGTTGAGAAGGATGTGGGAGAGCAGGGGAGCGATGTAGCTGAGTGGCTGATCAGCGTTTTGGGCAACGATGACAGCGTTGCATCCTCGAGCCACAGCTGGCCAGCTGTAACAGTCAGCTGGAGACAGAGTGGTGTACTGCTTCCTCCGCAACTCCTGGAGACATACAGGTCACTATGTCAAACTCAGGTGGAGTTTAAACACGTAGCTTAAGATGTTTTGATAGCATTTTTTCCTTCCAGATACCAATTCGCAGTGACAAAATCTGGCCGCAGACAGACATTTACTCACCTGGATAAGAACTCAAACCCTCTTTTGTGGTTGTATACATGCTAGGAATGCATAATTTTGTTGTTTGTATTGGCTGAGTGCTTGTAACCAATAACAATCTACCTAGCTGTCCTCACTAATTATTTTTTTAATTTTTTTAATTTCTTGTCCTTTTTTTCATAACACGTTTGTATTTGTGACACTTTTGCTTTCCCAAGTATGTATTGTTGAACTTTTGATTGATCACAAAAAAAAAATCCTTTTTTGCAGTAATTCCAAATAGAGTAGGTGTCTCATGGGGCCACATTGTGACACACACACACACACACACACACACACACACACACACACACACACACACACACACACACACACACACACACACACACACACACACACACACACACACACACACACACACACACACACACACACACACACACACACACACACACACACACGTTTACCCAGCGGAGAGCCTCTGTGATGGGGCCATCATTCAGGCTGGTGCAGGGCTCCACGGGGAGGGCAGAGTGCACCAGAATCCCACTCCTCCTGGGATCACTGGCAACAACCTGAGACAGACATATGAGATATTATGAATATTGAATATAAATATTAGGGCTGCACGATATGAGGAAAATATGCGATAACGTTGTTGAATGTCCCGATAACAATATTACTTGCGATAACTACACAGATATTAAAGTGTACTCAGTTCTGCTTCTTTTAGTATTCTTCTAAAATACAACAAATAGCTTGATGAATTGAAAACAAATAAAAAGGAAATAATTTCTAACATTCTTGTATTGAACAAATTGAACATTAAACTGAACATAAAAGGCACCACTAAAAAAAGAATAACCGTTATTACATTTTAAAGTGCAGTTTTTTTTCAATTAACACAAAAAACCTGAGTGTCTTACGCAATATGTCGCAGCCTTTTGTGATGTGTTTATTGTGCAAGTTGATACTGCGATGACAATAAAAATAAAAAATAAACTGTTTATTGTGCAGCCCTAGTAAATATGGTGGTAACATCATAAAGACTGATGTTCTGGTATCACATACCACACAAGTTTCTGATGGTACATCAGCAGCAGATTCTGCAGCTCAGGTGAAGCACAGCAACAGCTGCACTTGAGTTAAAGATGTTTAAGTTTAAGTACATTTTTAGAGTTTAACAAAATAATGCACTTTTATGGAGAGAAAACAAACATATAAACTTTCAGGGAAAAATAAACTGAGGTGGTATTTTGTACAGCAAATGCCATGTACCTAATTCATGTTTTTAAGCCAACAACTCCTGACTTAACCGACATGTATTTACAGGCAGCCAACATAACAGATTTGCTTGATGGTTTCAGTCAAGCAGTTTTTGGGATCTCTTGGGTTGTCGCCACAACAAACAACCTTCAGACCAAAACCCTTAGCAGCAGCTCCTGCAATGCTAAACATTTTGTTTCTGAAGAATGAGATGAGAAAACCTACTGTGTCATCTGCAGCAGCATCTGGATTGAGGTTCAAAGGCTTTGGGTTCAACCACTCCAAAAGCCTGTGTCAGAAACAACAGTCAGAATTAAAAAACCTTGGATATAATCTATCTATAAATTCGAGGCATCTCTGTGAGTGTGCGTGTGTCAGCATGCGCATAACAGCAGCGAGGGCGGGGCCACATCGCCACACCGGGGACCACATCGCTACCTGGATGTGACGGCTAATCGAAAAAAGCAAATCTCTAGATGAGCCACAGCTGAGCCGCACCTATAGTTAGATAAAGTTGTAAAAAAAACACTGGGAGCAAGCAATCGGCCGGTTCCAAACAGGCACGCACTCCACACGGGTACGGCACTAATTAGGATTGAAATACACAAAAATGTTAACCCTCCTGTTGTCCTCAGGGTCAAATTTGACCCATTTTCATAATGTTTCTATATCAGAAATTTGGGTTTCTTTCAACCAAATTGTCAAAAAAATAATGTGGATGGTTCCCTACAGCGCTCTTCACAAGTAAAATAAATTATCAGTTCACTACTTTCATTGAATTTGGGTGTTTTATTCAATTTTATAGCATTTGATAAAATAGAGGAAAGAACGTTGAAGAAAGTGACAAAAGTGTCGAAAAACAACAAAAATGTCAAGAAAAAACAAGAAAAAAACAACAAAAACATCGGAAAAAATGGAATACGTGTCAAAAAGTCGAAAAGTGACAAAATCTTTGGGAAAAGCAAAAAATAAGTGTTAAAAAAGAAGATCAAAACGTTGACATTTTTAATTTTGACCCAGAAAAGCAAAAAGTTGCATGGTCGATGTGAAGACAACACAAGGGTTAATGTATTTTGTTCTGACAAGCCACCAGAAGCTCACTGCCATCATCAGTTATCACTCTGCATGTTTGTTTGTGAATCCTTCCCCTCTGAGCTGCAGCTCACCGTGAACAGACCCAGTCCTCTTCAGTCCTCCACGTCTTCTCTGCTGGTCCCGACTCCCCTGATCTACTGAAACAAAAAGGAGACGATCAATTGGACACACAAAATGAACTTTCCACCTGGTATGAGAATGTGTCTGGTATGCAGACAGCCTCTTAATCTTTTAGATTTAATTTAACAGGATCACATTTACACCCGATAGTCACACTAATGTAGTTTTTCTGTAACAGATATGGGTTTAATGTTGGGAAAGAAGGCTTTAACACGAGTGCAGAACATTTTACTGTACCTTGTTTCTTCATCTGTCAGATATTTAACCAGACTGTCCTCACAAAGACCTTCAGCTCCACTTTTTCAGCAAATGAAATACAAAAATCAAGCCAAAGAATGCAGTTACTAATTGCTGATCTTCACTTAACATTAAAAACAATCAGCTCAAAGAACTAATATTGACATTTGAAGTAAGAAAGCATCAATCAGTCTCACCTCATACTGAGCAATGCTTGGTTGTCTGGTGTTTCAGGCTCACTGTTGTTAGAAGGGATTAATCTGTGTGACAAAATACAATTACCAAAGCACTGCAGTAGTTTGGTACATAGAGTATAGGTCTGCAATCTTAAGCGTTAATCAATTAAAGATTTAAGCCCAATTCGGACTGGATTTATTTATCTAGAGGACGTGGAGTGATTCTAACATCGCCAAATACTCACTGGTTCTAGTCATTTAAATGCAACAAACTTGCTTAAAAGTGGATCGGAGTTTTTCCCCACAGAAAGAGCTGCTTATCCTACTTTGTTTATTAATCATCTCAGTGTGAAATATGACTTATGTGTTAGTTTTTTTCGGGCTCCATTTGCTTACCTTCAGCAAATGGATTAATAATCACTGCATTACTTTTATACAAAGGAAAACTTAAACAAATGTGATGATTCTCAGGCGAGGTCTAGGTAAACTAAAGACTTTTTCCCATGATTTCTAAGTGGATTTATGGATGTTTATTTCCAATGATATCCTTGGAAAGTGTAGGTCACGCTGAATGATAACGATATGTCTTTAAATGTCTCTCGGGAGGCTTTTGGCTTCGTCTTGCTGAACGTCCATGTCTTTTACAGACCATAAACTCAAGTCATTTACCGATAGTTTAAAATAGGGCTGCAGGATATGAGGAAAATATGTGATAATGTTGTTGAATATTTGTGATTTGAGCAATATTACTTGCGATAAATAAACCGATTTTAAAGTGTATTCAGTTCTGCCTTTCTGTGGCTTTCAGTATTCTGCTTAAATACAACAAATGAATGTTGAATTTTAAAAAACGGAAATCATTTCCAACATTATTTTATTGAACAAACTGAACATTAAACTGAACACAAAAGGCGCCATTAAAACGTTTTCTGCTGACTCATTCAATTAACTCAAAAACCCCTCTGAGTGTCGGAGTATGATTTAGCGATAACTAAAAAAAAAACTATTTATTTTGCAGCTCTAGTTAAAATGCTGTCAGTAACAATAAGTTGAATTATCGAGGAGCACGGAATGTTTCATTCTCAACCTCCCCGTGTCATTTTAATCAACTGATTTAATGTCTAAGGTGTACTGTCAGCATACACTTCCTGTCCTGTGCAGGTGGCGGAGGCTGCAGTCGTTTCTTCAGGTCGGCAGTCTTTTAGCTCTTCATGCTGACTGACCTGGAAAAACCAAACGAAAAAAAACTAACTTTTAGATTTATTGTTGAGGAATTACTGACCAAATAGTACAGGTGAAACCCACAAAAAACCCAACAACCACATGTGTGTGACATTAGAGTGGACAGGGGGGGGGAAAATAGGAGAAAGATAAAATCCCAAACAACAGGCCTCCAGGAGTTTAGACCCCTGTGGATATAACTTACAGCTGTGTGAGGGTGTCAAAAATGTGCTTAAAACTGTACCAGAGCTTTAATTCTTAAAGGCTCTGCCATTTAGCTTGAGAAACACTTCCTGTGTTGGGCATGTACTCACACTTGGAGCCGCCTGCTGGTAGCTGCTGTAAGGATTCAGAAACTTCAGGAACCTGTTGGTTATGGGAAATGTAGAGTATTAGTTTCGCATTGCCAGACCTTCCTCCACAGCACTGTGGAGGAAGGTCAGTCCACACAGCATTCTGGGATGGGAGAAAAACGTGCTCTGGTTTAGTGGCATTTCTTTAAACCAATTACAATCGTCTTGGGCGGAGCTAAGCACCGGACGGAGCACCAGAGCCTCTTCAAAAAAGCCTCTGGAAGGAACTTGTTTTGGTGGAACATGTGTACGTTCAAAAGTTGTTTTAGTCGTGCAACAGAAAACTCAGATTGGACAGATAGTCTAGCTAGCTGTCTGGATTTACCCTGCAGAGATCTGAGGAGCAGTTAACCATAGTCCTCAGAAATCCACCAGAGGTTAAAATTACAACACAAAGACAGCGGAAGGTAACGGACATCCGGCAGAATTTACAGAACAATCCCTGAAATGAAACGTCGTCGATATAGACTATGCAAGTATCAACCAGTCATATTAAAAAGACATGAAACGTGCTGTTGGTTTCAGCCGGTCGCGTGAGAAGTACTGTATGTGAGTTTAATTCTTACCTGAACAAACTGAGATTTTTGCTCAGAGCTGCAGCCAGAGACGAGTCTGTATCCTCCGACGAATCGCTGAACATGAGAGCAGGTCGGTTAATTTAGATTCATAAGTTATCTCTGTTCAACAGTGAACTGCTGAATTGAATCAAATGTGCGCTTACCACTCTACAGCAGCAGCAGCATCTGGGCCGTTCTTTGACTGGCTGCCTGGAGACAGATGTCCGTCTGTGAGCGTTGACCTGCTGCCTTCCTCGAAGGTCTTCAGCTGATGTTGTTGGCTCTAAAGCAGCAGAGAGGTCAGAGGTGAGGATGTGTGGATGTTTACTGGAGAACCGACAGTAACACAGTGAACAGAGCTGCTGACCTGAGGTGTAGAAGGAGCCGTCAGCCAATCAACCGCTTTGGCTGCAGTCAGATTTTGTGACATCACTGAGGGTTAAACCAGATTAGAGTCAGTCTGAATGCAAAATGTAAAACAGATTCACAACACCATTCTGTTTCCTATTATAGTTAAAGCTTGACGAAATAGCTGAAAACCAACATCTGTTTAGATCTCATTGCATGTAAATGACAAATAATTGACATGAAACCAAGCTGCCCAAAGCTGCAGTAAAACTAAATCCACACTTTTAACAGCAACCTTGTAATTTATGAGGATTGTTTGAAAGTAAAACCGAGTAACTTTGAGACTTAAAAATGGGGAAATATATAATCTCCAATCATTACAAAAAGGGCCAACACCCCAAAGTGTGTGTGGAGGATTCCCCACGCGGGGAGACGAGGGAGCCATAAAAGCATAACACCAACTCCAGTGTTGATCCAGTATTTGTCATGCACACGTCTGCAAGAGTCTGCATGTAGCCCAAAATGTATGACCGCAATTTATAACCTGACTGCACATGGTGATGTGTCTACATATGCAGATACTCTGTGTGGTGTAAACCATGTCAAAGTATTGCTGTCTAAAATCACGCATTTCTGTACTTACACTCACACTATTTTTAGTGCGTTCACACTGACTAAGTGTGGCCACATTAAGTGCACTGCAAGTACCCAGATGTTGCACTCAAAACGGCCAAAATGTTGAGTGTGGATAGCTGGGCACTACTCGCACACAACGGTCACGGACGACAGTAGGTGGCGGTAATGCTCCGCCCGGCTGCAATTTACCATTAAACAGAAGAGTAGTGTCCAGTCAGCGCATAACGGCCTTGTGCGATTTGAGACAACCAAGGGGGTAACCTTCTCCTCACAACCCGTAGCTCCTATGGCGCCATTTTGATGCTAACAAGCACTCACCTCCCGTTAGCATCCCATTGACTGCCATTCATTTTGACAGCGAATAACTTTACATGTGAAGCGTTTAAATACTCTATTTGTCCATTGTTTATTTCTAAAGAAACACGACAATGTATAAAAGGCTCCATTACCTTGTACCTCACGTTATGGCTGCGTAGCAGACGTTTTTGTAAAAATAGGCTAACGATTGTGTCATAACCACGGGACTTACTGTCGCATAGTAGAGAATTACCGTATAGTACATGAGAAGCGTGCAGGCAGTTTCGTCTCACATTAGCTGTTTAAGTTTAATTACTAATGTTAACTAGCATTTTAGTGATCAATAATTAGCCTGTGCCTATGTTATCTCCTTACATATACCTACGCTCTCGTCTCTGCAAGATTGGGAATGATTGAGATTTCTCTTGGCACAGCTACCAGAAGACTTCCAACTTTCAGACAGGTTGCTCTCGTCGCATTTACGTCGTCTCTCTCAGTTGGAGGCTGCGCAGTAACGCTCAGCGCTCACCGGAAAAGTGCTTCTAATAGACTTCACTGGTCTCCGTCCAGAGCAACGGGATCTGTTGGTCCAGTTTATATACTGTCTACGGAGACACCACTACTATGTCGAAATGTGGCACTGCACAAGGGTTAGTGCGCTCACAAAGTATCCAAAGTGAGACACACTATAAGTCTTGATATACATGACTGCCCCGAACAGTAAGTCACATCTGTGCGTTTACCAGGAGTCTGTGCTGTCTGTTGGGTCTGTGCTGTCGGTTTCTTTGACGTTGTGCCGACAGTCTGGGTTAAGATGCTGTAGGACAACATGACAGGCTGTGTGTCCACCTCGTCCAGGCTGTTGCTGTCAGCTGACTCTCTGCTATAGTACGCAAACTTTTTGGTCACCAGATCGTCGTTCACACAGATCTGAAAAATCATCAAAATACTGGTGATTCTTTTAACTATGTGTAAAAAAACAAACAAGCTCTGATAAGAAAAATGCACAAGGATATGACTGTCAAACATAAGCAAGAAACAAGAGAAGGGCCGATGAAAACTGGATGTTGTCAACAACGTAAAGATAAAGACGCTCATTTGTAAGGTAGACCTTAAGACGAGACTTAAAGTAGCAAATTTAAGGAAGATTTTTTAGGCCTTTATTTATATAGGACAGATGAAGACATGAAAGGGGAGAGAGAGGGGGAATGACATGCAGCAAAGGGCCGCCGATCGGAATTGAACCTGTGGCCGCTGCGTCAAGGAGTAAACCTCTATATATGTGACCCTGCTCTACCAACTGAGCTAACCCGGCCACGATTTAAGGAAGATTTTATGTACATTTATGTCTGTATGAAGCTCTGTATTTAAACTTAATGATTGAAGTTCTTTTTCTAAATGAATTTGAATTGCTAAATTTTACACCAAGGGGTCAAACTTCACCTTGACGTTCCTTACGGTCAGGTACAGCTCAATGGATGTGGAGTCCGACTCGGATTCAAGCAACACGGCCTCTGTCTTCGTCGACGCTAGTGGATGGAAGCAAACTCAAATCAGAATGACTCCCCAAGATTGGAAACATGTTTTAACATCAGTTTCACCACTAAGCAGTTTAGAACATCACATATTTTGATTCCAGTAAGGTAAATCTACAGAAGAAAACCACAGTTGTTCATCTATCGGCCATGTTGGTCACCTTGCAGCAGTTTGTGCAGGTAGAGTGTAGCAGAGCTGTCCCATTGAGTGGACGGACTGCGGAGGAAAAGAATAAAGCATCAAGTTAAAAGTGAACTTACTTTTACAGTAGAAATATATGTAACCACAGAGATGAAGTTGGTTAAAGGTGCAGTACACAATGCTGCGCAAAGATTGTTATTTGAACTCAACTGCCAAACAAATACAACCCCCCCCCCTTCATAATTTCCACACACCACCATCAACTGTTGCCGCCTGTTGCAGATTGGCTGAAATAGTGTTTTGTGGCTCATGCACTTCTTTCTGTTTGTTTCCATTTACACACACAGGGCTGTGTATTAACACCAGATTTTTTTTCAGCGCAGACAGAAAGTAGAGAGCCAGGTGACCGTGCGGAGATATTCGCTGAATTCGACAAAAAGTGTATTAGAGATAGATACTTGCAGTGACAGGCCAGGGACTGACCCTGTGATTCAGTAAGCATGGTAAGGTGCTCTTTGAGAGTGTGTGTGTGTGTGTGTATTGGATTAACATCACTTATTTATTACTATACCTTTAAGGAGAACAAGATCTGAAAAACTGGAACTGTGGATATCCTAAATAGTGTGTGTAGCGTGCTTCACTAATCCATCAACAGTTCAGTTGTGGGCAGTGATTTGTCTTACATGAGCGCTGGCGCCTTCTCAAAGACAGACACTCGCAGGGTTTTTGGTTTGATGCCCGCCAGGTGGAACTTTCTCACCCAGAAAGGCAGCTGGAGGAAGGGCTCCATAGCGAGTCGTATCCTTGTCAGACCAAGACGAAAACACAAAAGTTGAAAATCAAACAGCAAAGACACACAAACATCTCTCAGGTCTGCAAAAAAAATATATATATTTAAAATTGTTTCATAAATGATGTTCAAGAAAATCTGCTGTGATGCAATTAAGTGCCTTCTAATCAAAACACTCTTGTATTGTACTCTTTAGATTAATCTGGTAAAATGACAGTGGTCCAGTGTTGAGGACTGGTACAGTTCTGGTCTTACTTGTCTGAGGGGATGACGAGTCGTTCTCCGTGGTCGACCAGGAGGCAGCGAGCATGACAGGACAACGAATCCATAAATATCGACTCCACCACGGCCCGACACCACGACTTCCTCACTGACCAGTACACCACATACACCTGAGAGGAAATACAGTACAATCCGGTACGTTTAGAAAATCAAATCACTTTACTGTAATGCAGCCTTTAAAACCAGGAAAAGACAACACTTCACATCACGATATAAAAAAATTGAAGACGATATCTAGCCTCATATATCGATGCCGATAGAATATATATATTGCTCAGCCCTACATCAAATGCACCTCCAGCCCAATTTAAGCCCAATTTGTCACAAGAACACGTACTGCAGACGTTGCATTACCTGTCCCTCCTCCAACGTTGCGGGCTTCAGCTTGCGCAGGTCCTGAGTGACGTCGTGGTAGAAGAGGTTCATCCGAGTCAGCAGTTTGTCGTACTGGTCTGTGGTCTCTGCGTCACCAACGGGCCCCCGAACAACCCGACCCCAGAGGCAGGACGGGCTCTCAATCTGCAGAGAAAGAAATGTTTTCGAAGAGGCACCAGGACTGGGTCCAATTTTACAGATATACACACTCTTCGCATGATTTACATCATTGTCATATAATGCTTGTTTTGTTCCCGCTCAAATTCCATAGCAGCTAAATAATGAAAAATGGAAAGCCTTCCCAGAAGATTAGAGACTGTCAAAGCAGCAAAATGGTGTTTATGGTCTCATGGTGCCAAGTTAAACTACCACAGATGGGTCCACATATGCTATTTGCCACCTCCACATCTGTATGAAAATGTGATGCAAAAGCTGTATTTCAGCTAACCATAACTAACCATTTTGTACTTTATGTATAGGAATATTTACATGTATACAAATATGTTGTAAGATTTCACTTTTGTATATGGTGCTTATGAATTTAGTGTAATATAAGAGTATATGAAGAGGAATATGTATAGTTATAAGTTTGCGAGAAACAATATTGTTAGTTATACTATTCTTATTTTTATTTCATGTGGTTGTTTTGTCTGTAAATGTCTTATCTGTTGTCATGTTTTTTTGTTTTTGTGTGGACCCCAAGAAAAGTAGCTGCAAAAGGGCTAATTTCTCAAAGCATAATGTGCACAAAGACACCTGTTGGTCCAAGACTGTACAACAGGCAGATCATTTACAGATTATCTCAACCATTTGTCTTATACTGTATTTTGTGCCAGTGAAGGTTTGGGAATTATGACTGTCAACAATGGAAAGAAATCCATTTCGATGTAATCCATCAATATAGTGTCTACTTTTTGATAAGCAGGCCTATGATTGTATAACATACATCTGTCTTATGAGTATTGCACCAAATGTGTGTAATCAATCCTTTGGTCAATATTAGTTTTATAATAATGGCAGGAGGGACACTCTTTGAGTAATGGCAGTGGTTTAACCCTCGTGTTGTTGTCACCGTCGGCCATGAACCTGTCATTGTGGGTCAAAATTGTTTTTTGAACTTTTTCTGACATTTGTTTTGTTTTTTTCTATGCTTTTGGCGCTTTTTAAAAAACATTTTTGTCCCTCTTTTCAACGCTTTTTTAATTCATGGTAAATAAACCAAATTTAAATAACATTATACGTAATTTTTGAGTTTGAAAAGAAGCGGCTATTATGAACTATTTTGACTAATAGAATAGTTCAGATCAGAAGATGTTGAGTGAATCACAGACTGGTTTATGTCAAAGTTTGGTCAGGATGTTGTTTTGAAACCATTTTTAAAAAGTTTTTCAAATGCTGTGAAATGAAATAAATCAACCAAAATTCAGTAAACGTAATCATTAATTTGACCTGCGAAGAACATGGACGTATATGTTGTCCCAGGGCTCCAGACTAACTTTTTTCACTAGGAGCACGGTGGCCCCCAACTAAACATTTTAGGGGCGCAACCAGAAAATGTAGGCGCACACACCGTAAATCAACATGCTAACCAAATATTCACATTTCTACTAATTTCCACTGTATTACTAATAAATACTTTGATAACAGATGCATAAATTACAATGTGCTGTTTCAAATTCAGTGTCACTTTTGAAGATGCAAAATAGAAGGTTAACTGACATCACCATCGCTGTCATGGAGAAAATAAATAAATATATATATATATATATATATATATATATATATATATATATATATATGGCTCCATTACCTTGTATCTCACGTTATGGCTCCGTAGCAGACATTTTTGTAAAAACAGGCTAACGATTGTGTCATAACCATGAGACTTACTGTCGCACAGTAGAGAAATTACCGTATAGTACAGGAGAAGCGTGCCGGCAGTTTCGTCTCACATTAGCTGTTTAAGTGTAATTACTAATGTTAACTAGCATTTTAGTTAGCAATAATTAGCCTGTGCCTCCTTATATATACCTACGCTCTCCGTCTCTGCTAGATTGGGAATGATTGAGATTTCTCTTGGCACAGCTACCAGAAGACTTCCAACTTTCAGACAGGTTGCTCACGGCACATTTACGTCGTCTCTCTCAGTTGGAGGCTGCGCAGTAACGCTAGCCTTCACCGGAAAAGTGCTTCTAATGGCCTTCACTGGTCTCCGCCCAGAGCAACGGGATCTGTTGGTTCATTATAGATATGTCAATGGCAAATTTACTGCTCGCACATGTGCGACCGGATGTAAAATTCAGTCGCACACTCAAATTTTGGTCGCAGTCTGGAGCCCTGCTGTATGGATTACATACAACGTACATGCATGTATCCATGTTATTTTGATGCAATATGGCTGTAAGAAACCCATATTTCTGATATAAAAAAAACTTTGAAAACACAAGGGTTAACCGGGTAGAGAGCAGTGAATGTGCCTCATCACCACGTTTTAATGAGTAACACAATTAAAATGTAAGGCCCCGAAAAGAGAGTTTTAGCAGCCATTCATTTTGGTAAGTCAAATTATTTCTTTAATAAAAAAACAGTTTTTAATTCGACTCACATTAACGAGACATGATGGAAACCCCCAAAGCCTTTCTAACGTTTTTCTCAACTGCATCACGCCCGACGGCCAATGTCAATGTTAGCTAGCTAGCTAGCACTTATTGAGAGTTGACTTAAGCTCACTTACCTTCAAATTTGATATTTTCAGCATTGTGTGTCGGTTCGTCAATTCCCAACCAAGTCTAAACAACAACAGCCACTGTAAGAAAACACAACAAGTTAGCTAACTATGTGATTTTGCTGCAACGTTAAGCCAATTTAAGATGAAAAGTTAGCAGCCGACATTTTGCACCCAAGACTGATCCGCGCGCATAACGTAACCTAACGTAAGCTAGCTAACGTTGGCGTCGGCTAACCGGCGTTACACTAACGTTAGTTCAATGAAAACTAAACCTAGAAATGCACCTAGATAGAGCCGGCTTTGACATGTGTTCATTTAGGCACTGTTTTGCATTCTTTGTTTATTTCCATCGACGTTAACCCGCAAAACGTACCTGTTTCCGAGCTCCTGAACAGGGAACAGCCGGTGAATCGGAAAGACAAAAATGGAGGTGAACTTCATTGTGACTGTAACCGGTAGAGGTCGCTATGGAGATACACCAGTTTCCAAAGCGAGACTACCTCCTAGGTGCCAGGGTGGTTAATTATGTTGGTTTTTGGAGACACTAAGTAAGTAAGTACATTTTATTTATACAGCGCTTTTCACAGACAAGGTCACAAAGTGCTTTACGATGTGCATAGATAATAAAAACATAGTAAAAATATTTGGTAGAATAAAATACAAATACAACAGATACAATTAAAGACATAAGCTAGGCTACCCAAAAGCTAGCCTGAACAAGTCAGTCTTCACCCTTAAAACAGTCCACATTCTCAGCAAGCCGTGGATAGCAGATTTTGATTGACAGACCTGAGAGACCGGGAGGGGGTGTGTAAGTGAATTATGTTGGCAAGATAATCAGGGGCCTGACCATGTAGAGCTCTATAGGTTATGGTGAGCATTTTGAATTGGATCCTGTAGGTTACAGGAAGCCAGTGAAGGGAACTACAGGCAGTGGTGTACTCTACAGTCAGGGGCTCTCAAACCTTTTTCAATAATGTACCCCCTTTGAATTGTGTTTTTAAGCCAAGTACCCCCTGACCAGTGCATAACATTTTTTACATCTATATAAAAAGGAACAATACAGTGTTGGCAGTGATAGATTTACTAAACAACAACCCTGTAACTGCAAACAAAACATTTAAATGCTACATTTCAAATGTTCAGAATCAATCACTTACAGTAATTCATTAATTATTATAGTAGTATAGTATACTATTTTAGGAATTATGCATGACATATTTTTAAGCATTTTGCAAAAAGTTCATGTACCCTCTGCAGTACTCCAAAGTACCCCCAGGGGTACGCGTACCCCCATTTGAGAAACGCTGCTCCACGTGTTACATTGAACTACACCACTGACTACAGGCAAAACAATGTTGAGGTTTTGGGCTATTTTGCTTCCATGATATGTTTTCTTACTGTATGCCTATTGTTAAAACAAAAAATATCCAAAATACACATTTAGGTGTTTATTTTTTGTCTATTTGCTCCTGCAGTCTGCCTCATTTTAATAATAATAATATTAATAATAATAATACATTTGATTTAAAGCGCCTTTTATGACACCCAAGGTCACTTCACAAACAAAAAAGGACATTAAAATTATAGTCATCTCATAAAAAATTTTTAAAAAATAAAAATTAAAGCCAGTCAGTCAGTCAGTCAGTCCATAAGCCATCTTGAAGAGATATTTTTTAAGTCTGTAATTGAGTCACAGTGTCTGATGTAGTCTGGCAGTGAAAACATTTTTTTTCTGTTGACAGTATTTTATGACTTAAGAAGTGAAAAAAAAGAAATACCCTCTGTA
The DNA here is from genome assembly GCA_023566125.1 of Zingel zingel. NCBI lineage: Eukaryota > Metazoa > Chordata > Actinopteri > Perciformes > Percidae > Zingel > Zingel zingel. The sequence goes on along the minus strand of CM042320.1, from coordinate 4,252,398 downwards.
AAAACCCTTGATTATTAATATATGTCAACAAAATGAAACAAAAGTTATGAAATAGTATATCACTTGTAGGTTATACAGTGGTGGAAGACATATTTAGGTCCTATAGTTAGGTAAATGATGGTCACCAAGCGTAAAATTCCTTTATGTGAAGCTGTACTTCAAGTAGCCTTTGAAAAGTAAAAGTATTTAGTCTCAACTTTTCATGGTGTAAAGTGAAAGGAGGAAGCCAATTTGAATCTTCTAAATTGTTTATTATTTAATATCTCTGCAGGGAACCACACAACCAAATTTTACACAATATATACAGCAGCAATCTCTAGTCATTATTAGAGGTGCAACGATGAATCGATTAGTTGTCAACTATTAATCGCCAACTATTTTGATAATCAATTAATCGTTTGAGTCATTTTTTTATTAAAAAAAATAAGATTTCTCTGATTCCAGCTTGTTAAATGTGAATATCTTCTAGTTTCTTCTCTCCTCTGGGACAGTAATCTGAATATCTTCTAGTCTCTTCTCTCCTCTGACAGTAATCTGAATATCTTCTAGTCTCTTCTCTTCTCTGTGACAGTAATCTGAATATCTTCTAGTGTCTTCTCTCTGTGACAGTAATCTGAATATCTTCTAGTCTCTTCTCTCCTCTGTGACAGTAATCTGAATATCTTCTAGTTTCTTCTCTCCTCTGTGACAGTAATCTGAATATCTTCTAGTTTCTTCTCTCCTCTGGGACAGTAATCTGAATATCTTCTAGTCTCTTCTCTCCTCTGGGACAGTAATCTGAATATCTTATAGTTTCTTCTCTCCTCTGTGACAGTAATCTGAATATCTTCTAGTTTCTTCTCTCCTCTGGGACAGTAATCTGAATATCTTCTAGTCTCTTCTCTCCTCTGTGACAGTAATCTGAATATCTTCTAGTCTCTTCTCTCCTCTGTGACAGTAATCTGAATATCTTCTAGTTTCTTCTCTCCTCTGGGACAGTAATCTGAATATCTTCTAGTTTCTTCTCTCCTCTGGGACAGTAATCTGAATATCTTCTAGTTTCTTCTCTCCTCTGTGACAGTAATCTGAATATCTTCTAGTGTCTTCTCTCCTCTGTGACAGTAATCTGAATATCTTCTAGTGTCTTCTCTCCTCTGTGACAGTAATCTGAATATCTTCTAGTGTCTTCTCTCCTCTGTGACAGTAATCTGAATATCTTCTAGTTTCTTCTCTCCTCTGGGACAGTAATCTGAATATCTTCTAGTGTCTTCTCTCCTCTGTGACAGTAATCTGAATATCTTCTAGTGTCTTCTCTCCTCTGTGACAGTAATCTGAATATCTTCTAGTGTCTTCTCTCCTCTGGGACAGTAATCTGAATATCTTCTAGTTTCTTCTCTCCTCTGGGACAGTAATCTGAATATCTTCTAGTCTCTTCTCTCCTCTGTGACAGTAATCTGAATATCTTCTAGTGTCTTCTCTCCTCTGGGACAGTAAACTGAATATCTTTGAGTTGTGGACAAAACAAGACATTTGAGGACGTCATCTTGGGCTTTGGGAAACACTGATCCACATTTTCACCATGTTTTGACATTTTTATAGATCAAACAACTAATCAATTAATCGAGAAAATAATCGACAGATTAATCGACTATGAAAATAATCGTTAGTTGCAGCCCTAATCATTATTGTGATGCTCAAGTGTTCCTATTCTATCTAAAACATTTATATTTTCATTTTACAGATTCAATCCCACTTCCAAATATATATTTTTTTGGTTTTATTGTATTAATTGGTAGCCTGCATGTCTTTGGACACCACTGCACCACCATGTCACTAAAGAATGTATTTCATATTCATGATTTATATTTGATTGATTGATTGATGACCATAGGTTTTTACCTCTTAGGAGTTTCTCCTAATGTCAGCAATTGATTTTTAATTTCAAGACCGAAAGAACGAGATCCAAGGTACAAGCAGCCAAAATGGGTTTCCTCAGGAGGGTGGCTGGCGTCTCCCTTTTAAGGCCCAGGCACACAGAGCCGACGGCCAAACGTCGGCAGAAAAGGCAGTTGGGCTGATCAGTCTCGCCGAGTTGGTCAAAAAAGTGCCTCAGAACACACCGAAGAGACGAGACGTAATACGTCTCCATAACAGCAGGCGGCACTAATCTGTATTGTCGCCCAAAAAATGAAAACCGGCAGCTGATTGGACGAACGCGTCACGTGGGTCTGGTTTCTCTGGAAATTCACAGCCAGACTGTCATGGCGGCTCGTTCAGAATACGATCTCATATTGGACTAAAATAGTTCACCGAAACGTGTTCCTGAAAACATTTTAAGAGAGAAATAGGCCGTGCAGTTGCTGAATGTGTCTTCATTTCAGATCGACAAAGGTCAGTTTGAAAGATTGCTGCAGCTCCTCTTTTCACCCTGTGTGTTGAGCTCTCTGTTTTAGCTACAGAGTGAGACCTCTCACTGCTGTAACATCTTTGTTGGGAGTCGCACATGTGCAGTACCTAGGGAAGGACTATTAGCCAGTCAGAAGCATAGTATGAGGGCGTGCCCTGACAGTACCTAGGTAAGGACTACTAGCCAGTCAGAAGCAGAGTATGAGGACGTGCCCTGACAGTACCTAGGTAAGGACTACTAGCCAGTCAGAAGCAGAGTATGAGGGCGTGCTCTGACAGTACCTAGGTAAGGACTACTAGCCAGTCAGAAGCAGAGTATGAGGGCCCTGACAGTACCTAGGTAAGGACTACTAGCCAGTCAGAAGCAGAGTATGAGGGCGTGCCCTGACAGTAGCTAGGTAAGGACTACTAGCCAGTCAGAAGCAGAGTATGAGGGCGTGCCCTGACAGTACCTAGGTAAGGACTACTAGCCAGTCAGAAGCAGAGTATGAGGGCGTGCCATGCTAGCAGCTAGGCGAGCATTATAACGTGTGTTCCAAAGTGACCACGTTTGTCTCTGAAGTAAAGGCTGGACTACAATAGAGCTGTTTGGAGCAGTTTGTGAACAGTGCTGTTCTCTGTGTTATATACGTCTTTTTAAAAGTAGGTTGACGTTTTGTATTGATTACATGATCCTCAGTCAATGTAAATACATGATCATGTTTACTAAATAAACTATGTAGCTAAATCGTCTTAATTACTACTTTTAAAACACGTATTATGTAAATGTGCATACAAGGATTATGAGGTTGTTGTCTGGCAAAGTGAGAAAACGTCCTGTGTGTTCCCTCTTGTCCTGCAGGGGGCGACAAAGAGGCATCTGCTCCTCACACACACCGACGATCTGCAGACGAAGAAAAGATTTGGACCATAGACATTTGGAGGCAACACAACCGAACAAAAAAAGCTAACTTTAGTGTTTTCAGTTAGTCGGCATCATTGTTATACATCCATGGTCTGCACAGGTACGGTTATCTCTCTATCCCGAGAGAGTTCAAGTTTATATTGGACCACAATAAGTCGGTGAATCTGTTCCGTGTTCCTGTTATGGAGCGTAAAGCGCCTGTTCTGCTGAATGCGGTTCCTCCTTACGGACATGTTATTGCCAGCGAGAAATGGAGAAACTCTTCCCTTATTCAAAGCTTAAAAGGTAATGAATTGTTGTTGTTGTTAAAACTGCCCAACATGATAACTTATCAGCATGTTAGCTACGTAAACTAACGTCTTTACCGTTATTCTTTTTTAAATGGATACAACAAACTTGCGCCAAACGCCGTTCAAAAATATCTTAGTGTAAGTTTGTTTCCCGACTAACAAGCCGTGTAGAATATGACTGTACATCTTTTCTGTGTCAAATACTTCCACTTTTCAATTCGGCTGACTTTATAATTGACTAAAAATGTGAACTTCAATAATCCCTGTACGCTACTAACCGCTTCTTTTACAAGACATTCTGGTGAATGAATAACTTTACGTCATGTTGTGAGCTATTGATAAATGATATCTCATTTATCTCTTGCATTTCGTGAATATTCTTTTCAACACTACTGAGTACAGGCAGCAGTCACTGTAGCTAATGCATTAACTGATTAGACAGAAATAACTATTTTGATCTTTATGATAGATAGATACATACATGCATAGATACATACATGCATAGATACATACATACGTGCATATATACATACGTGCATAGATACATACATGCATATATACATACGTGCATATATACATACATGCATAGATACATACATGCATAGATACATACATGCATAAATGCATACATACATACATGCATATATACATACATACATAGATACATACATGCATACATACATACATACATACATGCATGCATAGATACATACATGCATGCATGCATGCATACATACATACATACATACATACATACATACATACATACATACATACATACATGCATAAATACATACATACATACATGCATGCATACATACATACATAGATACATACATAATTACTTACTTACTTACTTACTTACTTTATTGATCCCCAAGGGGAAATCCAAGGTCCCAGTAGCTTAAAGACATCACACACAACATACATCATAACCTGTATGATAAACTAACAAATCCACATGAATAATATGGACAATAAAAGAAAATATACTAAATTAAAAAAAACACATGAATATACTATCGGATGTATAAGCATGAGAGGCTTGCAGTGACTGACCCTGTGATTCAGTATGTATGGTAAGGTGCTCTATGAGGGGGTGTCATGGTGGTGGTGCAAGGATAAAGTCTAGAGACCAGCATTAAATATCGACAATATAAGAGAATAATGTAGACATAGTAATATAAAAACAATATATCAGTGCAAGGATACAGTTTTTAAAAAGACAGCACTGAATATGGGCATTATAAGAGAATAAAGTAGACTGTAGGATAGACACAGATCAACAGTCAACTATTACATATGAGGTGTTCGGGTCGACTGGACCCGAGTGCAATAATTGTGTTATAATTGTAGGTGCTATGAAACTTAACTGTGTCCTCCTCCTAACTCTGTGTGTGTGTGTGTGTGTGTGTGTGTGTGTGTGTGTGTGTGTGTGTGTGTGTGTGTGTGTGTGTGTGTGTGTGTGTGTGTGTGTGTGTGTGTGTCTCTGTGTGTGTATATGTGTGCGTGTGTGTGTGTGTCTGTGCATCTGTGTGTGTATGTGTCAGTGCGTCTGTGTGTGTGTGTGTGTCTCTCTATGTGTCAGTGCGTGTGTGTCTATGTGTCAGTGCATCTGTGTGTGTGTCTGTGTCAGTGTGTGTGTGTGTGTGTGAGTGTGTGTGTGTGTGTGTGAGTGTGTCTCTGTGTGTGTGTGTGTGTCTGTATGTGTGTGTCTCCGAGGTATATTAGAGGTTTGAAGTAATAGGGTGACAGCCATTGTTCAAGTATTAAGTCCAAACCTTTGACTGGTACTGTAGCCTTACATTATATTAAACTAATTGTGCTTTTGTTTTCTTCTATTTGACATTTTATGAACCAAAAGATTGATCAAGATTACATTTTTTAGATGAATCGATAGTGTTAGAACATAGTTATTGCTTCCATACACTTTTGTTGTTTGTGTGTGGCCAGACAAAGTTAACTTGTGTGTGATGTAATAGTACCCCTTTTATTTCTTTGGTTGCACAATGTACTTTACACTTTTTAATGTGGGCTTTATGTGGCCTCTAGTATGTGGTGTGGTTTATTTATCTTGATTTGCTCTCAAAGAAATATTTATAAGTTTCAAATGCATAGTACCACGTCACAGCAAAAATGACGTGTTTTTACCTCGTTGCTCAAAGATTTTTTTGCAATTTTACAGTCTCAATGTGAAAGAAATGCACTCATGAACGAGCTCTACTTCTGCTCTAGGTGGTGGTGTGAAAATCCTCTTTGAGAATGAGCTCGGTGTGGCAGATTTCCACCTTCCCAACAAGAGCTGCATCCTGTACGTGTCCGAGTGCGACATCATAGCAGGAAACGGCTACAAGAGGAAACTGGTCCGCTACAGAAATGTAAGTTTAATCAACAAGACAACAGACATGGCACGTTTGCTTCAAGCCTCCATGTGTTGTTTAGGTTAGATTAGATTCAACTTTATTGTCATTGTGCAGAGAACAAGAACAAATACAACGAAATGCAGTTTGCATCCAACTAGAAGTGCAAAAAGAGCAGAAAAGTGCAATGCGATATACAAAGTAGAGACAGCTGGTGCATAGACAGGACAAGAACTATAGTGCAGTGTAGACAGTAGTATACAGAAGGTGGTTTAGAGCAGGGGTCTTCAACGTTTTTTAAGCCAAGGACTCCTTAACTGGAAGAGAGACGGAGCAGGGACCCCCTACTACATATATTGTATAAAATGTTGTATATTAAACTGGGCCTACAATAACTTGTAGGGCGGACTAAAGACTTTATATACATACCTTTTTTGCATAGAATACTAAGCTATTAAAATAGTTTAGTATAGTTCTTGTTTTAATGTTAAACATGCATGTGGGACTGTGAATCCTTAGGAATAACTGCATCTGTGGATGGCCTTAGTGACTACCTCACCTATAGGCCAGTTTGCTTATAATATGTTGGATGAATTTTCTAATTTCTAATTTTTGAAAAAAAACCTTTAAAAACATAACCATAATTTGGAGGCCCCCCTGCATTGACTCTGAGGACCCCCTGTTGAAGATCCCTGGTTTAGAGTTATATAAATTAAATATAAATATGTGCAGTGTAATAGCAGTTACCTTATAAGAGCAGAATTAATATGTAATATGAACAATGTATGAACAATATGTACAGATATGTGCAATGTAGCAGCAGTAACATTATAATAGTGGTAAGAATAATATAGATATATGTTGTGTATTATACAGAATATATTTATAAGAAAAACAATAAATATGGATATTCAATATGAACCATATAGACAGATATGTACAGCTATGTGCACTGTGGTAACAGTACCATTGTAGTGCAGAAACAGTAGCATTATAAGAGTAGTGAGAATAAGTGTATGTGCAGAATGAATAGTATGAAGAGCAGTAGAATATGGCTATGTATGTAGAAGTGCTTGATGTGAACTGTGTCCCTCCTGTTTTAAAGACCAGCAGCAGTTTCCAGGAGCTGGTGCTGGTGGAGAACACCCGAATCAGCGAGCAGTACTTCTCTGCTGTGCAGAAGTTTGTGGTGTTTGACCTCGGCCTGACTCTGCTGCCGGTCAGCGGGCAGACTGAAGCCTCGCAGCTCATCGCGCAAATTGTGAGTAGTGAAGACAAGACAACAAACCAGTAATAAATACCAGTGTGATTTGTTGATACTGATAAATGTATTGATTCAACTCTCTCTTTTTTTAGGCTTATTAAAGTGCTCATATTATGCTCATTTTCAGGTTCATAATTGCATTTAGAGGTTATATCAGAATAGGTTTACATGGTTACATTTTCAAAAAAACACCATATTTTTGTTGTACTGCACATTGCTGCAGCTCCTCTTTTCACCCTGTGTGTTGAGCTCTCTGTTTTAGCTACAGAGTGAGACCTCTCACTTCTGTAACATCTTTGTTGGGAGTTGCACATGCTCAGTAGCTAGGTAAGGACTACTAGCCAGTCAGAAGCAGAGTATGAGGGCGTGCCCTGACAGTAGCTAGGTAAGGACTACTAGCCAGTCAGAAGCAGAGTATGAGGGCGTGCCCTGACAGTACCTAGGTAAGGACTACTAGCCAGTCAGAAGCAGAGTATGAGGGCGTGCCCTGACAGTAGCTAGGTAAGGACTACTAGCCAGTCAGGAGCAGAGTATGATGGCGTGCCCTGACAGTAGCTAGGTAAGGACTACTAGCCAGTCAGAAACAGAGTATGAGGGCGTGCCCTGACAGTACCTAGGTAAGGACTACTAGCCAGTCAGAAGCAGAGTATGAGGGCGTGCCATGCTAGCAGCTAGGCGAGCATTATAACGTGTGTTCCAAAGTGACCACGTTTGTCTCTGAAGTAAAGGCTGGACTACAACAGAGCTGTTTGGAGCAGTTTGTGAACAGTGTTTTCTGTTGGAGATGGTAAGTCCCTTTGGGGTGGACTTTGGGCTTTTTCACCTTTTTAAACCTATAACATGCACAAAAAAGATATATAACACAATAAAGGAAAGGGGAAAAAGACCAAAAGCATAATATGAGCACTTTAAGAAAATGTCCTGTTGTCTGTGTTCCTCTTTGTTAATGCAGCATTTTGTGTTTGACATGCATCCTCACTTTAAAGTGTTTTCTTCTTTCCACTTAACGTAAATGTCCAGTATTAATGATGATGATGGGGTGGCATTCAGCATAGACCCCACAATACAATATTTTCACAATATGATGATTTTACGATTCAAAAACATATTGCGATATTCTGCAATATATTGCAATTTATTACCCTTTTTCCAACTTTGAATTATGTCCCCAAGGGAAAACTTTGTCAACATATGTTTTCATCTAAAAAGATACATTTCTCTTCACACACGTCACAGTAGAGTCTGCATGGAGCGCTGCTCGGTGTGTGTAGGGTCAGATGTCTTTTTGGTGCTCTTCAGTTTGGGGATTCTACTAATTAAAAAGGTTGAAGAAATCTAAAGGTACTCCAGGGGGTAATGTTTAAAAAGCCTAAAAAGTTAGATAAGTCCATACATACCCTTCTCATCTCTGTGCGTGTCGTAACTCTGTCTGACGCCCCCACCGCTAGCCTAGTTTAGCACAGATCCTGGAGGTAACCGGCTCCATCTAGCCTACTGCTCCCAATAAGTGACAAAATAAAGCCAACATGTTCCTATTTACATGTTGTGATTTGTATAGTCACAGCGTGTACAAATAACAAGGTCACATGAGAAATCTTCTAACCGTATACAAACTGGGAACTATATTCTCAGAAGGCGAAGCACTGCTACTTCTGCTACTTGGGCGGAGTGATTTGCTCACAGCAGCTGAGAAGCCCCGTGGTGAGGAGCAGAGAGTAACAACGGTGCTTTCAGGTGTTGCGCTAATCACTAATCAGCGCCCAAGTAGCAGAAGTAGCAGTGCTTCGCCTTCTGAGAATATAGTTCAAATCACAACATGTAAATAGGAACATGTTGGCGTTATTTTGTCACTTAATGGGAGCAGTAGGCTAGATGGAGCCAGTTACCTCCAGGATCTGTGCTAAGCTAGGCTAACGGTGGGTGCGTCAGACAGAGTTACGACACGCACGGAGATGAGAAGGGTATGTATGGACTTATCTAACTCTGGGGGATACGAGGAATAAGACCAAGTCTCAATATGTCGCCGTGTTCCTTTTTTAAATTGTAATATTTTTTCAATGAAAATAATGATACAAAATCATCATTCCCTCCAACATCATGAATCATATCTCAATCGCAATTACACTCAAAAATAATCACAATTAGATCTTTTCCTCCCATCGTGCAGCTCTAGTTCACTCTGTTGTCTGATGCTCTGATGGTCTCCAGGTTCACGGGGAGGACAGAGAGAACCCCTTCAGAAGGAGGAGTTCGTCTCGGCTGTTGGACCCGCTGGTCCTGGCTATGGTGCAGCATGTCCCCGGGGTCGGCAGGGTCAAAGCTCTGGCCCTGCTGCAGCAATTCTCCAGCATCCAGCAGCTCTGCAACGCCCCCACCGCTGAGCTGGAGCCCATCGTGGGTCAGGCTGCTGCTCAGCAAATCCACAGCTTCTTCCACAAACCCACTACTGCTGGAATCTGAAGGCTGGACTGGGAGGTTTGGATTTAATGCCGATACATTTACTCACATGGACAACTTTTTTTATTTGTGAAGAATTGTGTAAAGGAATCTAACTGCAGCGGTGCAAACTTTAAGAAACAAACTTGTTAACAGTTGACTGTGTAGGCAGCCACATGTTTAAAGCTATAGTGTGTAGTTTCTGTCGCCCCCATGAGGAATTCTAAGTAACGACAACAAGACTGTCAGCGCGTCCACATGATACAAGCCTTCCGTGATCGCGCACTACACCAACCCCTCCTCCACACAGCTGCTAGTAGCCAAGGAGGACACGGAGGATTCAAAAAACATGATGGACTCTTCAGAAGAGGTCATTATCTTCAAGCGGGTTTCTGCGCAAGAAAGTCGCCGGACGCCACAATCTTCTGAACATAGTCATACTGAGAAACACAGAGAGAGTTGTGTGGAGCTGTAGCAACTCATTTGGCAATGGCTTGAATGTAACGAAAGTCGAAATGCTCATATTATGCTTTTTGGCTTTGTCCCTTTCCTTTATTGTGTTATATATCTTTTTTGTGCATGTTATAGGTTTACAAAGTGAAAAAGCCCAAAGTCCACCCCAAAGGGACTTACCATCTCCAACAGAAAACACTGTTCACAAACTGCTCCAAACAGCTCTATTGTAGTCCAGCCTTTACTTCAGAGACAAACGTGGTCACTTTGGAACACACGTTATAATGCTCGCCTAGCTGCTAGCATGGCACGCCCTCATACTCTGCTTCTGACTGGCTAGTAGTCCTTACCTAGGTACTGTCAGGGCACACCCTCATACTCTGCTTCTGACTGGCTAGTAGTCCTTACCTAGCTACTGAGCATGTGCGACTGCCAACAAAGATGGAACAGAAGTGAGAGGTCTCACTCTGTAGCTAAAACAGAGAGCTCAACACACAGGGTGAAAAGAGGAGCTGCAGCAGTGTTCACTACAACAAAAATATGGTGTTTTTTGAAAATTAAACCATGTAAACCTATTCTGATATAACCTCTAAATACAATTATGAACTTGAAAATGAGCAGAATATGAGCTCTTTAAGCACTAAAGCTTTAAGACATTTGAGCCTTTAGTGAAGGACCGTCAGACCGACATTGCCGTCCATAAAGCCACACTGCGAAATTGATGTATGTTTTGTGGTTTCCGTTTTTTTTTTTTTTTATTTAACACTTTTGTATCCACAATAAACAATAATCAGTCATTTATAGCATCAATTTTCTTTTTGTACAGTTTGAGATTTCCCTTTTTAATTGGTTTTGTTTATCTTCCCTGTCCTTTTGTTATTAGTTTGGACTAAATGTATATGTACATAACATTTTGTGAATGAAAAATATAGTAATATTAAACTTACATTTGTCTTTTTTTCAGATTAGGAAGTGAGCCGAATGACATACAGTGTGAAACATTTAAAAACAATAAAAAACCTTTTTAACGATTTAACCGGTGGCTTTTTTTCTTGCGACAACTCTAAAGTAAGCAGTCACGTTTCAGATGTCTCTGATTTGTTAGCAGTTCCGCCAAAGAGATGAATCTCCCATAAACTTGGGTTCATTACACATGTTCTCAATTAAATAAGTGTACGTTTGAGGCGCAAAGAGTGACAATTATCTAATATTTCACCAAAAAAGCAAAACCTATAGAAAGTAAAACCAGATTTGCGTAGCAGAGGGACAGGCCACTTTGTATAAGGGTTATATAACAAATAACCTTAAAGTTATGTTTTAAATAAATAGTGTGAGGGCATTAAAAATGAAGTGTATTACATAATGTAGCATTTCCAATTGTACTGTTACAAAACCAATTATTATAGAGAAGTATTTAGATCCTTTACTTGAGTATAAGTACTCTGAACACTGAGATTCTACACAAGTTTAAGTCCTGCGTTCAGACGTGCTGCAATAAAACTGTTTCAGATCAAACTAACACCAAATTAATGCTTACATGTTAATATATAAGCAATAATACATCAATAACCTACTAAACTGTAATAATTAACATTCACAGAGGTATAAATCCTATTCTGATTCTTATTTTGAAGAAGCGGGGATGTCTGTCGGTCAGACTCAGATACTACCATGTCAGTATATATTATATCAATATTAGGCTATAACTTTATTTTTCTCAAAATGTTACAGTATTATAAGAACAATATTATAATGATTGCAGATCAGTAATATTCAGATTTTTTTTTTCACATGAAAAAATGTGTTGACTCAGCAGAGATGACAATAAACGACATTAATTTGATCTACAGGAGAATAGATGGGCGAAAAGAAATACAGAAGCAAATTGGGTGACTGTCAGACTTTGCTGTCCTGAGTTGGGGGGGGGGGGTGCAGTCACATTTCGGCAGACTATAAATGTGTGTATGTATGTAATCTAATGTATGTCCTATCTGTTTCTCGTGTAAACTTATAACAAATATTTCCCCGCTCAAAAATGGTACAGACAGAGTGATAGAGAAAGACAATAATATTAATTAATATCTCTATGACTCTGGGTACAGCTATTGTCACTTTTTTAATAACATTTTATTTACTCTTGGTTTGGATATCAGGACAACATGAACATTGCCCTCTCGCGGCGTGCAGTCGTATTTCGGCACAACACCGGAAGCAGCTGTGCTTATCGTGGCTAACTTGAAGTGTCTAGCTAGTCGGATTGAAGAGGTTTTTTTGCCCGTTGTTGTAAACCGGTTTCCCCCCGTGAGTCCTGCTCTCGCCGTCACGTAGCTCAGCAGACACAATCGGAGTGGACCAACAGATCCCGTGTGTATGAATACACTTATTTAAGTGGACTTTGTGCTCATTTACCGGACGTTTCACCTCCGACTCATCTCCGTTAGCCAAGAATGCTAAATGAAGTTAGCGTAGCGTGCTAGCTGAAAATAGACCGAGACGGGACTCCGCAGCGATAAAAGTCGGAGTGACTATTGGATAGAGACCAAAACTGTATTTTTCATGGACTCACAATATCCAGATAAACCTGTCTGAATGGACTTTGCTGTCCCCTTTATTTAAAACCCGTCGGAATTATCTCCTGGTGTCCTACGAAGCTAATGAAGTTAGCTTGCTACTCTGAAGTAGACGGATCCGTACGTAACCTAGCAACACAACGCACGTCAGAGTGAGAAAACAGGTTCTTAACGGAGTGTGTCTGGAGGAGAAGTTGCTGTGACTTAGTAAAAAAAATGTCGAAAGTCCAAATGCTGAGAGCCTTCGTCAACCAGCGACTTACTGCGGCTGCTGAAGAGATATTTGAGCTGTTTGAAAGAACGATAGCAGAGTACGAGGAGGAAATCCGGTTAACGTTACACACAGCAGGTTTGTACAGCTTCATTGTCATCCATTCAAACTGCTGGAAACCAATGAAGTTGACCATTGTCATCCATTCAAACTACTGGAAACCAATGAAGTTGACCATTGTCATCCATTCAAACTGCTGGAAACCAACGAAGTTGACCATTGTCATCCATTCAAACTACTGGAAACCAATGAAGTTGACCATTGTCATCCATTCAAACTGCTGGAAACCAACGAAGTTGACCATTGTCATCCATTCAGACATCTGTGTGGAATTGAATTATTAGCTTAGCTTATTTAGCACATTATGTTGATAACTTACACACTTTAACTTAACCCTTGTGTTGTCTTATTAACCTTGTCACAGTTTGTTTTTGCTTTTTCCAACGTTTTAAATTGTTGTTCTACACATTTTCAGCGCTTATTTCTACGTCCCATATTTTCTGATATAAAACAAAAATTGAAAACGGGTTAATTTGACCCGAAGTCAACACAAGGGTTAAATGTCCTGTACTCGACATTCAGAGCATTAACCCTTGTATTGACTTCGGGTCAAATTGACCCGGTTTCAATTTTTTATATCAGAAAATATGGGACGTAGAAATAAGCGCTGAAAATGTGTAGAATAAATATTTAACAATTTAAAACGTTGGAAAAAGTTGACGGGAAGACAACACAAGGGTTAAGATAGCAGAAAACAAATGTTTGCCTTGTAAAGATACATTGGAGTAATGGCTTCCTGACTCCTGAGCAGAGAATTAGGAATTCATTTACACTCCCATCTGTGTGTGTTGTAATCCGAGAGTCTCTGTTATTTGTTTTGATAGCTGGTCCGGCTGGGCGTGCATGTTAGTGCATGTGACAGGGAAAAAAACAGGTATTTTATGCATTTGGGGAGCGGTTTGAGAGAGCCATTTAAAAGCAATCTGAGCCCGCTGTTTTTCTTCTTCTTCAGTATTTCCACAACAGCCTCTTTAAAGGGATAGTTCACAGTTGGAAAGATGTGTATTGGGTCACTTATGTAGTAGAAATGTTAATTTTTTTTTAAGAAATTGGTGGCTTCTAGGCTGAGAAAAGCCAGAAAATATGTTTTTGGCTCATGTGGATGAAAGACACCAAATCCCAGAATGCACTTGCTTCGCTGCTTTAGCGTCTACTCCCAAGCCACTCGTACCGTTTACAGACAGTGAGACGATCAACTCAACAACTGTGTTTTATTGTAATTTCAACCATATACACGAAACAACCTTTCACCGTGGCTCAAATGGTTACACATTTAGAATACATAAAAACGACATTATATAAAAATGACATCCGAAACAGGCTATATTAGTGCACATACATTATATGCTCCGTAAAGTTCAGCTAACACATAGCTAGCTACTAGCATTAGCGTTTGGTGGGCTGTGGTATAAACACAGAGTACAAACAGCCGTAAATTTGCGTGGGATGTAGAATGGTCGGCATTTAACAGTCACAAACTCCACCAGCAGTTAGTTGGACACAAGCACCCCCATTTCTGCAACAGTCAGTCCGTGTTAACACAGCACACCTCAACTAATCTTACCCGCCGACAGAGCAGCCGGCTGGATAGTCCGGTACAGCAATATTTCCACAACAACACAGCAGTCTCTGAACTCGCGTTGGGAATTTCGTTGAAGTTGGATGTAGTCCAGTTTGTTGTCTAATGAGCAGACACTTGCAAGCAGGACTGATGGAACAGGTGGCCGGGTAGCGTTAACTTGGCCTCCATAGCCGGCGGGCGAAGCTCGCGTAGTGTGTTGAGTGTTCCGTCTGTAATGAAGTTTCCTGCATATTCTCCGATCTGTACCAATTGTATCCCGGTGGTACACGTGTGCGGTAGTTTGAATGCACATAATTCTTGTTATAAAATGATGAATTTGAAGGATGAATAAATCTATCAAACAGTTTCTGCTGAGAAGCTAAGCGAGAATTCAAGATGGCTGACACTCGTTCTTGCCTCGGAAATCTCCGTAAAAAGCCAGACAGTCCAACCCCCTATGGGCGGGTTGAAAATATGCGGAAGTAGCTCCTAGTACTGGCTGTAGTCCTTTGCCTCTGGGCAAAAATCCTCGTTTTACGTCATCGGAAGATTTTTTTCCAGACCCACAATACAGAGATCTCTGGTCTCAGGGGGACATGAGGGAGGGAAGCACGGTCATTCAAAAATACTACCATGTTTCTGTTGATACAAAGTTTGATGCTAAATCGGTGAAGTATCCCTTTTTAAATGATATTTTGCAGCTCTAAGTTTTAAAGGCAGGGTTGGTAAGGTTGAGAAGCTAGCACAATTTGAAAGTAATAAAAGACTGTTTGGTCAGTTCAGGATGTACAAAAATGTAGACGGATGTGTTCAAAAAGGATGTATAGCATATAGCAGAGGACAGCATGTAGGATTAAGGTTAAATGCCAGTGGGGGGGGGTCCCCCCCACTGGCATTTAACCTTAATCCTACTCAGAATGGCTAACCCCATAGACTGTCGTGCTAAAATGTTAATCTTATTTGTTTGGCCTTTTCTTGCTTAGATTTAGTAAAGGTTATGGAGAAATAGACCCAGTAAAATCCATTGACGTAGTTACTGTAACCAGAAAATAAGTCTGAGGTTATTTGCGAGCAAGTTTACATTTCCTTACATTACATGTCATTTAGCTGACGCTTTTATCCAAAGTGACTTACAATTGCTATATATCAGAGGTCGCACGCCTCTGGAGCAACTAGGGGTTAAGTGTCTTGCTCAGGGACACATTGGTTGATGTATCGCAGTGGGAATCAAACCCTGGTCCCCCACACCAACGGCATGTGTCATATCCACTGCACCATCACCAGTTTGTTATGTTAACAAGCTAACTTTAGCACAACTGCCCAGTGCTAATTTCAAAACGTTACTGACATATAGACACTTTCCAAACGGATAACCCCGTCATTGGAACCACAATATGTCTGAGTTTATTTGCAAAGCTGATGTCGGTGAACTAGCATGTTGCTACTCCCCACAGTCGGCTGCTTGAAACACCGACAATCAACACACAGGACCAGTTGACCAATCACAGTCCTTGCGGTCTGCGTCGCCTCGACGCAAAGTTTACACATTTTTGCAGGTGCACGTCGAGCTACAGCGGAGGGCTCGGAGAGGGGTTCGTGGCGACGCAGAGGGGTCTGCGGGGGTACGCCGTCGAGTCGACGCAGAAGCATAAATCAGCCTTTACTTCAAATTCTGGCATTTTTATAATTCTTTCTCCGCAGCTTTAATGTAAAATCAAGATTTTTACTGTTGTAGTTGATTGAGTTGAAGCTCATTTTGAACTACTGACTAATTATTTAACATGTAATGTCTACATGAAATTACAGTTTTCTAAGACTTGTGCATGTATTTCATTACTCCTCAGAAATCCAGCAGCTGTTGGTGGTGAAAGAAGAGGTTCCCCCTGAGCAGCAGGAGTGGAGCTCCAGTCTGGACCAGGAGGACCCAGAGCCCCCCCCACACATTAAAGAGGAACAGGAGGAACTCTGGACCAGTCAGGAGGGAGAGCAGCTTCAAGGGCTGGAGGGGGCTGATATCAAGTTCCCGTTCACTTCTGTCCCTGTGAAGAGTGAAGAAGACGACGAAGAGGACTGGGAAGGACCAGAACCAGCCAGGAACTCTGATCCGGATAGTCCTTTACAACATGCTACTCGTGACAAGACTTCAGACTCCTCTGAACCTGAGACTGATGCCAGCGGTGACTGGGAGGAGACTGAGGAACCTCAGTCAGGTTTAAACTCTCTGCAGAACAGTGAAGTATCTGTTAGTGATGTGGAACCTCTGAGGAAACACACTGGAGTCCAAACAGATGGGAAACCGTTTTGTTGCTCGGTTTGTGGTAAAAGATACCCTCTGAAGAAGTCTTTATCAATTCACATGAGACTTCATTCAGAAGGAAAACACTTCACCTGCTCAGTTTGTAAAACAAGTTTCTGCAGCAAAAGCAATTTGGTTATGCACATGAGAATCCATACTGGGGAAAAACCTTTTAGTTGCTCATTTTGTAGCAAAAGATTTGCACGAAAGACACATCTGAGAGACCACTTGTCTTCGCACACCGGGGACAAACCATTTAGTTGTTCAGTTTGTAGCAAAACGTTCATACAAAAGAATCACCTGAAGCAACACCTGACTGTCCACACGGGTGAGAAGCCATTTAGTTGTTCAGTTTGTAGTAAAACCTTCGCGCTAAAGCAAAATCTGAAACGGCACTTGACCGTCCACACCGGGGAGAAACCATTCAGTTGCAGCGTTTGCGATAGAAGTTTTAATCGGCAGGATAGCGTCAAAAATCACAAGTGTGTTGGTGAGAGCAGCGGAAATAAATGAAGCCGCAGAGATGCTTGCTGAGCCAATTTCTTTCCAGCAGGATTAAAGAACTGATGGCAAGACTTGGTTCGACGTTGATAAGTTAGAAATGGTCAGACTTGAGGCCTTTTCACACGGGGAGCGACACTTCGCCTGCTAGTGGCGTGGCTCCGCGGGGTCTACTACGCTCCTCATGTGAAGGACAACGCTTTGCGAGTAAACGCCAGGCGATCAATGTGTGGTAACCATGGGGATTCTGTTCACTGCTGTATCCCTGCCGTAGCCTGACAAGCCAGACCCACAGCCAGATGTTGGGTCTGGGAACTCACCATTGGCTGGGCTCAATCCGAGGGGCGGGATAAACGGTTGTCTTTCAAATTCCCTCTGCACGCAATAGGATAGCGCTACAACCAATCGGAGCAGAGCTAGCTGATAGATTCAACTTTTGCCGTACCCGGTCGGCAAAACTCCGAACACATCTTCATTTTTTTAACCCTTGTGTTGACTTTGGGTCACATTGGCCCGTTTTAAATTTTTGTTTTTTTGTCCAATATTTATTGGACGTAGAAATAAGCGCTGAAAATGTGTAGAAGAAAAATTAAAAAATTTAAAACGTTGGAAAAAGCAAAAACAAATTGTGAAAAAAAAGCGTCACAAATGTCAGAAAAAAAAAGTGTTTTTTTCAAGGATGAAACAAAGACAACACAAGAGTTAAGAATAACTTCAGTGCCGTTCTTTGTTCTTTTCTCAAAGAAAAGCTTAACTCCAAGTCTTCCAGAGTCGCGGCCAAAGCCGACTCCAAAGCCCGCTGTTCTCCAGCAGCAGCCATCTTCTTTGTTTTCAAGTAGCAGGAAATTCACGCGGAACCGTCGCAACTCTGCCGTCCTTATGTTAAGCCCCGCCCACCGACTCTATACACGATGTGATTGGCCTGACTAGAGTTCGGTTTTTCCAGCTCGTAAGCCAACGGAGAGTTGCTAGACCGACCCTGGCTGCAAATTACATTTGCTGCCGCTAGGGAGCGTCTAGATTTCTAGGCTCGTTGAACGTGGTTACTAAGCTTCTCATGTATCCCTGCCGTACAACTGAATGAGAATAGCTGACTGTGGCATCATTTATCCCTAATCACAGGTCGATTTATAACTAATAGTGTGAATCCTAGTCTTTCCTTACCACGGACTGTTATTATTGATAGCTAAAGTTAAGCTAAATTAGCATAGTCGTAATTACGGACCCGGTAAATCTAGTCTTGTGCCGATACTCTGACAAGCAGACGCCCCGCTGTCTACGTCCTGATAACTGTTTAGAAAACACATTTTATATTTTAGTGACCTCTCAAACAGCCAGAATCTGACTCTTGTTCATTGATTTGCGCTGCGTGTCGCTCGCGTGTCGCTCGCGTGTCACTCGCGTGTGAATTACGAGGCGCGACAATCGCTCCCCATGTGAAGAGCTTTTCAAGCCTGATACAGAATAGGGCTTTTCAGCTCGGATGAAGCTACGCAATCAAGTTTGCACCAAAGTCCTTGACAAAGACAACAACAAAAACATGTCAACATTTGGGATTTGTAAATAAAATGACTTGACTTAGCTCCCAATAACTTCATTTATTTCCAGTGTAATGGATCCTTTTGGTCTTGGATATGTTTCATCTTGTGTAAAACATGAACAGTTGATTGAACTGCTCATACAGTATTTAGTGTAAGTTCAGTTGAATCTCAAATCCTCAGACAAACTCTGATTGGACACAATTCTGATTGGACACAGCTGAGGGTAAAGTGCAGATTGAACGCTTGGGCTATAGAGAAAGTGTCTTGTGTACTGTTGAGTCTTAATGGATTTATAGGGGACTTATGTGATAAACTAATAGTTTTGATTCTGTCCCAGAATTGTTTTAGGGTTTTTAAAATCATTCGACAGACATTCTTTATAGTAGTTTGATTTTGCACTATGGCTCATAGTCTTGCTTATATTTCTCAACTGTCTATTTCCCAATCAGTATGTTCCTTTCTGTGACTGCATTTAGCCCATGCTTTATCCTTCTGCCTGAAGAGACTTGAAGGTCCTCACTTTATCCAGGGTAGATTGAATTTCGATATTTTCCATAGAAAGGAAGAATGGGAAGACTGTGGCATCCTGACACTGTTACGGCGCTCGCCGTATTCTGCATTGAACCTTTTATAGATTTGTTTGTGCCTAAATAATGTGAGAGTGAGAGCTCCTTTTTCCTTTTTAAGATCTTTGTTCCAACAGATGCACCTGTTGCAGATTGGCTGATTGGGAGTCTGGCTATTTAAAGGTGCAGTAGGTAAGACTTATAAAACTAACTTTCTGTCATATTTGCTGAAACTGACCCTATGTTCCAGTAGAACTACATGAAGCAGGTCATTTAAAAAACATCCAGCTCCTCTGGCGCCACCTACAGCTTGTAGTGCGATTTGCAAAAAATCTACCGCTCCCTGTTCAGATGCACCAATCAGGGCCGGGTGGGGGGGGTGTCTAACTGTCAATTAGAGCCTGGATCGGGCCGAATTTTTCCGTCCGAGCCCGGCCCGAGTCCGACACAGTTAAAATCAATATTTTTTCTCATACTAATGACACGTGAGTTTGTTTGCGTGGAAAGCTTTTATTAAGCAACTGTAGGAAGGCATTCAGAAATGTCAACAGATGAGGTCATCAGCGCACACACGGGGCAACAAGCGCACGTTAATAAGCTGTTTAATTTAAAATGTTAAATGTGTTAACCTTTCCTGATCGCTTCGTTTCCGACCGTGATCAGAACACCAGGGGAGAGTAGTTACCTCCAGGGCCGACGTTCTATAACGTTAGGGTTAAAATCTCGTTTCTGGTGAGCAGATGAATGAACTTGGCTTTCAGTCTGGAGTTTATCTCGGACACCTCACACACTGTTGGCTACAAAACTTAAACTTATTCCACCAACTCTGCTCCGGTTGCATCTACACGTCTGCTTCCTCTTTCTCTATCTCTCTTCTGCCCACTTTACACACACACTGAGCTCTCTTAAAGGAGCCGCAGCACCATTTTACAACAAATGCCTTATCGCGCTGAATTGACTGAGCCCGACACGAACTCGACCATAATTTCTAAATATCTGTCCGAACCCAGCCCGTCGGGCTCGGGTCGAGTATCTATGCCTTAGTGTCAATCACTGCTCATGCACACGCATTCATTCAATTTCTTTTTATGTCACGCTCCGACCCTCCTAACGTGTGTATCGTTAGTCTTTGTAGAACCAAACCTATGGTGGTCTGGTGGTATGTAACACTTGTGCTTTATATATTTGGTACCCCTAAAATCGCATGTGCCCCCCAGCCTGACCCATCCACTGGCTCATGGTCTTGCTTATATTTTTGGACTGTATATTTCCCAATCACTACGTTTCTTTATGTGAATAAATTAAGCCCATGCTTTATGACTTTTAATATTTTCCAAACAGGGAGACATGGGCCTGTAAAGTAAGTTTGATCACTTTTATTTTCAACTTGTACGGCCTCATTTTCTTATTCTAAAACAGGTCTGTTGTATTTATTTGTTATGTCTTTTACATATTTTATTTTAATTATATTATTTATGTATGTTCTTGTCTGTTGCACTACTTGCTTTGTTGTTTGTTAGGTATTTTATTGTGAAATGTATAGATGAGTCATGGTTTCTGCCTAAAGCTTTTATTGTGAAGGATAAAGCGGAAGTGGTGAATTCTGACATGTGCTTCCATTGACAGTTTTCGATAATAAAGAGAAGCCGTGTGTAGCACAGTGTCCGTTCATAAGTTATGGCCCGCGTTTTAATTTTATAATTCTTAGTTCATTCATGCATTCATTCACATGCTCACACACTGCCTCATTCACTCACACGGACTCATGGAGCCTCAATCGTGTTTGTACGTTATGGGTTGAAGAGGCTTGGTCCTTGTTGTGAATTGTTTTCTTATCCGTGAGTTCTGCTCTTTCAGCGTCACGTAGCGCATCGGATACAACCAGAGTGGACCACCAGAGCCCGTCTGCATTGATGAACTTGTTTAAGTGGACTATGTGCACATTTTGGGGGACATTTGACATCAGACTCATCTCCTTTAGCCAAGAATGCTAAATGAAGTTAGCTTAGCCTGCTAGCTGGAAATAGACGGATACGGAACTCTGCCACACAGAGGTGGCTAGTCGGAGAAGACTATTCGGCAGAGGCCAAACTATATTTTTCATGGACCCAAAAAGGTGCAGATAACCCTGTCTGGACGGACTCTGTGCTGTCCCCTTTTTTTGAAAACGTCTGAATTATCTCCTGGTGTCCTACGAAGCTAATGAAGTTAGCTTGCTAGCTCCCAGAAGTAGACGGACCCGAACAACACAGCGCACTTCTGTGAGCAAACAGGTTTTAAACAAGACCAGTAAAAATGTCTAAAGTCCAAATACTGAGAGATTTAGTCAACCAGCGACTAACTGCGGCTGCTGAAGAGATATGCGAGCTGTTTGTAAGAACGATAGCAGAGTACGAGGAGGAACTTGTATTCCGTTCAAAAGAAAATCAGCGACAACAGAAACTACTGGACGCTGCTGATTGCAACCCTGAAGTCCTGTTGCACAGAGCAGGTTGGTCCAGCTTTCTTGTTATCACTTTAAACTGCTGGGAAACGGCGGAGGAGGAAGTATTCACAAACTTGACTAAAGTAAAGTACATTTACTCAAGGTTTATACTCATACTGTATACTGTATACAGTCTATGGTGACAGCTTTAGTTACTTTTCAGATGACAGCTTTTCATCCCCTTCCTGTCCAGTCAGTGAAAACCCTGTATCTCCAGATATGTTGATGTTGAATGTTTGTGATAAAAGGATAAAGTGTTCCTTTATGTGTTGAGAAAATTCTCCTACTTCTCAAGCTACATACACTATTAAAAAGCCTCTTGGATCAGCTGGAAAATGCATCGTCACAAAGCTGAAAGCAGGCCAAGTTTTTAAACTTTTTGGAGATACAGGGATCTCACAGAACAGCGATGCTACAACCATGATGATCTTACAGAATATGATGCATGGCTGCCGATTAAACTACCCAACAGTATATATATATATATATATATATATATATATATATATATATATATATACAGGAGTTAAAATTAGCACAACCTTAAACATCTACAGCAGTCAAATACAACATGCACATTAATGCAGCAGGAATATAAATCCAGACACATCAGATAGAATACAGATGTGCTCATAAGTTTATGAACCCATGCTAAAGTTGACTAAAAAGAGGAATAAAACAAACATCTTTTGGAAACTGATCTTAATGCCTTTACTAAAAAAAATAGGAAAAATCCAACCTTTAAGGACAGCAATTTTCTTTGTGAATGAATAATGTATCGTGAATAAATAAATGTTCTTCCTTAAAATACAGGGGGCATAAGTCAGTACACCCGTATGTTAAATTCCCATAGAGGCAGGCAGACTTTTATTTTGAAAGGCCAGTTATTTCATGGATCCAGGATACTATGCATCCTGATAAAGGTCCCTTGGTCCCCACATCATCACATTCCCTTCACCATACCCCCACATCATCACATCCCCTTCACCATACCCCCCCATCATCACATCCCCTTCACCATACCCCCACATCATCACATCCCCTTCACCATACCCCCCCATCATCACATCCCCTTCACCATACCCTCACATCATCACATCTCCTTCACCATACCCCCCACATCATCACATCCCCTTCACCATACCCCCACATCATCACATCCCCTTCACCATACCCCCACATCATCACATCCCCTTCACCATACCCCCACATCATCACATCCCCTTCACCATACCCTCACATCATCACATCTCCTTCACCATACCCCCCACATCATCACATCCCCTTCACCATACCCCCACATCATCACATCCCCTTCACCATACCCTCACATCATCACATCCCCTTCACCATACCCTCACATCATCACATCCCCTTCACCATACCCCCACATCATCACATCCCCTTCACCATACCCCCACATCATCACATCCCCTTCACCATACCCCCACATCATCACATCCCCTTCACCATACCCCCACATCATCACATCCCCTTCACCATACCCCCACATCATCACATCCCCTTCACCATACCCCCACATCATCACATCCCCTTCACCATACCCCCACATCATCACATCCCCTTCACCATACCCCCACATCATCACATCCCCTTCACCATACCCCCCACATCATCACATCCCCTTCACCATACCCCCACATCATCACATCCCCTTCACCATACCCTCACATCATCACATCCCCTTCACCATACCCCTCACATCATCACATCCCCTTCACCATACCCCCCCATCATCACATCCCCTTCACCATACCTAGAGATTGGCATGGTTTGATTTCAGTTAGCCTAACAGCTGGTTTGATTTGCATTGAGAGATGATCTTATGGAAAGTACCCCATGCCAATCTCTAGGTACAACTGTAGGAAAACGCTAACAAGGAACATTTTGCTCCACTTGTAGTGGAGTATTTTCACAGTTTGGTATTAGTCCTTTTACTTCAGTACAGGATCTGAATACTTCTTTCACCACTGGTTACAAGTTAAAGTCCTGCAACTAAAATGTTACTTAGGTAAAAGTATGTAAGTATGATCAGGAAGATGTACTGTAATTATGTATTCAAATTAATAAAATAAATATTCAAATGTCCCCTGTGACTGTTCTATGACAGTGTTTCCCACAGGTTGAGAATTTACTAGTGGTGGGTGGCGCAGGATGTGCTGGTGTGGCGCGTGATGGTTGGGTTCACCAAAATCCTGGTTAAACGAAGGTTTATGAACTATTTATTGAAAAAAATGACTAGGCTACATAACATTAACAGATACTTTTGAAATAAATAACTATTTACATATTAAACATAGACTAAAATATGATAAAGATAGAAATGAAGTGTAGCCTATGATATGCTTTGTCAATTAAATCTGCTTGGTTTGTCACAATACCTGATTACCCAGAGCCTAAACAGGCTAATATATATATGTAGGCTAACTTAACCTTAATACTATAATCCATACAGAAAGATGCATGTTAATTAAACATCTCAACATTGTCTCTCCCTAATTCCTGTTAAATCATTTAAGACTAAGGCTAACTAATGTTAATTTTTTTTTTTCTTAGATAACCCCCCCCCCCCCCCCCCCCCCTGCTAAATCAGTAATTTCACTGGATAACAATGAATATATTTATTATTATAACAGAGGATAAATGTCAAATATTGAACATGTGAAAAAACTACTTAAGTCCCTTTATTGACTAACGGAATCAAATGAAATGATAATGAGGTGTAAAATATACATAAATACAACTTTCCTCGACTGGGTTACAGGTGCGGAGCATTAGTGACAGCGACACAGGGTATTACTGTATTACTCTAACTTGAAGCACTACAATTGATTTATAAAAAATAATCATTTTTAGGGGGGCTGAGATGGAATTTAGGGGCTTGAGCCCCCCTAAAAGGGTCTAAAATGGCCACTGATTCAAACAACTCTGAGTTGTACTTTAAAACTTTTACTGCCAACTTAAAGGGGCGCTATGCAGTTTGGGCCATTTCTTCGCGGTTTTCTCGCAGGTCTCTCTATAGAACCCCCCCCCCCCCCCCCCCCCCTTACAGGTCTCTCTATAGAGCCCCCCATACAGGTTTCTCTATAGAACCCCCCCCCCCCCCCCCCCCTTACAGGTCTCTCTATAGAGCCCCCCCTACAGGTCTCTCCATAGACCCCCCCCCCCCCCTACAGGTTTCTCCATAGAGCCCCCCCTTACAGGTTTCTCCATAGAGCCCCCCCCCCCTTACAGGTCTCTATAGATGCCCCCCCCCCTCCCTACAGGTCTCTCTATAGAGCCCCCCATACAGGTTTCTCTATAGAGCCCCCCCCCCCCCCTACAGGTTTCTCCATAGAGCCCCCCCTTACAGGTTTCTCCATAGAGCCCCCCCCCCCCCCCTTACAGATCTCTATAGATGCCCCCCCCCCCCTCCCTACAGGTCTCTCTATAGAGCCCCCCATACAGGTTTCTCTATAGAGCCCCCCCCCCCCCTACAGGTTTCTCCATAGAGCCCCCCCTTACAGGTTTCTCCATAGAGCCCCCCCCCCCCCCTTACAGGTCTCTCTATAGAGCCCCCCCATACAGGTTTCTCTATAGAGCCCCCCTACAGGTCTCTCTATAGAGCCCCCCCCCCCCCCCCCCCCCCCTACAGGTTTCTCCATAGAGCTCCCCCCCCCCCTACAGGTCTCTCTACAGAGCCCCCCCCACAGCTCCTATGTTTCCTCGTGTCTGACTCCTCTCCCGGTCAGTCCGTTTCCTCTTTCTCTGTTCCTCCGACGATGCTTTCCTAGCTTTCTGCTCAGCCATGACGATAGTGTGAAGAACTCCGTCGCTACCTTGTTAGCCGGTTCCTGGATGGCCGTATGTGTGCGGTGCCGTGAAGCAATACGTTACATTGCGAGACCTGATATCACGCCGTACTTCCTGACGCTGAGGCCGGTGGTTTTTAGGGCTGCACGATTCAGAAAATGTCACGATTCAATTCAATATCGATTTTCAGGCTCACGATTCGATTCAAAATCGATTCTCGATTCAAAAAAACCGATTCAGTGTGTAGATGTAGTTACTTTTCCCATGTGACTGCAGTAGACCATTTTTATTTTATTAAAAAATATGAATCGATTTTTGGAATTTTATGAATCGATTTTGAATCGGTAGCGCTTGAATCGCGATTCGAATGTGAATCGATTTTTTTTATTATTTTTTTTTGCACACCCCTAGTATTTTTTCCGCTCACAGGCGCTAGGGGGGAGCGAGACGACCACCATTTAACTCAAAAAAAGTCATATAACCATTCCAATGACTCCGAAGCTGTTCAGTTAAGGTAACTTACGCTAAAAAACTGCGTAGTTCCCCTTTAATAAAATCTCGGGTTTTACTCGGGCTCAAGTCCATAAATACAGTTAATGGATTTCGGCAGGGAGAACGAGAACTGAAGGCTCAGTTAGCAACGATTAGCTCCGTTAGCGCTAAGCTCCGGTTAGCTCCATTATAAAGATATGGAGTGGAGGAGACTGCCGTGGACAAGTAAAACCTATGTATGGGAAACACTGTACTATTATATAGTATATCATTAGATTAATATTAATATTGCTTGTGCATTAATGTTGTTTGACGCACATTTGTTTTTTTGGTCGGTATCTCTGTCTGCATCGCTCCTCCGCACAGCATCAAGTCGCCTATACTCTCCAATGCGTGGTCCGCTGCCTGTTCTGCCCTCTAATGTCCGTCCGCACCGCGTCCCGCCACCTACTCTCTCCGCCAATGCGTGGTCCGCTGGCCCGTACCAACCTCTGATGTCCGTCACTCCACCGATGGTGTCCCAATACAGCGCTTCCACCTCCTCGTGTCTCTCCGTCTTGCCATCACGATCCGTGGCCGTGATGGACAACGAACAACACATGGGACCAACCACACATCGCTCGTACAAAGGTGAGTTTTTTTTGACTTATTGTCGACACACGTTTGGTTTTGGTCGGTAATGTACGTGCGTGCCCAGTGTAGATTGCAATATTTTTAAAAAACTCCTCTGTTGACACCCAGCAATTGTCCAAAATCCACAATTTTAACTTGTATATCAATCCGTTTATTTTAACATAACAAAACTCTTCTCAAAACGCACTAACTTAAAAAGCATTTCCCATTCTCACATTTCCATGGTCAAAAAACTGTCAACCTCGATGTGTGCCATACACTTGGCAATTAGACCGCACTTGGTAAACTATGGCTACCCCCAGCGTCACACACTGGTACCGATGAAAAGGCTGCAACACCCACAACAACCAGCCCGTTGCTTTTTTTAAGATTATTTTTGGGCATTTTTAGGCCTTTTATTGACAGGACAGCTGAAGAAATGAAAGGGGAGAGAGAGAGGGGGGATGACATGCAGCAAAGAGCCACAGAGTCAGTCGAAGTAAACCTCTATATACGGGCGCCCGCTCTACCAGCTGAGCTATCCGGGCGCCCCAGCTCCTGTTTCTTTATGGATAAACAAGACATGATGATTAAATACACATGTATATAAACTTTCAACTAATTAAATCATTTTCAAAAATGTAAA
This sequence comes from Zingel zingel, assembly GCA_023566125.1. Taxonomy (NCBI): domain Eukaryota; kingdom Metazoa; phylum Chordata; class Actinopteri; order Perciformes; family Percidae; genus Zingel; species Zingel zingel. The sequence continues at coordinate 4,224,892 of CM042320.1, read as the reverse complement.
ATTACCTTGTAATTAACACAAACAAGACCACTTTGTCACTTGTCTATCAATAGCATTTGTCTTTGTTTGGATTTTAGACAGATCTAACCATGCCTGATTTGTCAGGAAAAGTTTTGATTACTTTTCTGATTATGCAGGAATTTAAGGGGCTTTGGAATCTACGATCAATATCACGTCTCCACCTTTGTCTTTCCTGTAATGAAGCAAGATATTCTTTGAAACCATGTTTTCCAGAATTTATCCGAAATGTACTGTACGTTTCCCTCTTCTTCTTACATACTGGTCATTTTGATCAAACACGCCTGGAGTCAAACTTGGTTTCCTTTTCAATGTGATAAGATGTTTTGGCGTCACAGGTTCCAAGCCATTAGGACCTGCGGAGAATTTGGTAAAGGGCCACAAATCAAATGTTCAGAATTTTTTGTTCTCATTGTTGATGTATTTCAAGACTGGTGCTGTCAGTCCAGAAACATGATTCATCCAATTCTTCTTTCACCATCTTGTCTACCCAAAAAGACAACGCAGTGCCAGTTGGCTTCAAATGAGGAGTGGTTACTAGTTTAAGTGGGGCCATTCTGGCTTTTCCAAGAAGGAAATAAATATATACATCACCTGGTCCATTCTGTAACTGCAGGTATGCTACCGTGCCATACCATCCTTCACTGGCATCCGCAAAGTGGTGCAACTGGGTATGGACAGGTGGTCCAAAGTCATGTGGTTTCAAACACCTGTTCACTCAGACCTTTCAGGTCACTCAACCGATTGATCCATTGTTGTCTTAGGACTTGCAGCATTTCTTCATCCCAGCCATAGTTCATTCTGCACATATTCTGTAAAATGTGCGTGGCTGAAAGAGTAACCGAAGGTGTCACTTTCTGTACACCATTGGAGCCCCAATGCTCTTTCCATTGGGAGTTGGTCCCTCTTTCCTTTGGGAGTTGGTCCCTGTCCAAATTGAGCTCACTAACTTTTTTTTAGAGTTATCCTTCTTAGTAATAGCTCGCAGGACTTTGTGATTGTTGCTGATCCACTGTGTAAGATGAAATCCTCCTTTCTGGCAAAGGTCACCAAGGAACAATTTGTACTGCTTTTTCCACAGATGGTGAGCTTTTCATGCAGTCATCCACATAGAATTTTGTAGTGTAGTGTAAGTTATGTCCGGAAAGCTGCCTTGATGATCATCTGCAGTCTTCCTCCAAACCTCTTGTGCACATCTGTACATCATCGTACAGGCGTTCTATATTCTGTAACATTGTTGGTCCAATCTCCATTGGGCCACCATAGGAATCAAAGAAAGTCCTTGTCTTGCTCTGCCCCTTTGACTTGGTGAGACATGGACTGTACATTAGACATAAATACAAGGGTTTTTTGACTGAATCACAGGAGCACTCCTATTAAGGAACTTGTAAGGTTCGGGCACTGCAGAAGTTGATCATTTGATGATCATTTGAGCTCAGCAGTGAAAAATAACACCCAACTTGCCTCTGCGTGGGTGGTAAACACCGTGCTGTGGAACAGATTCTCTTCACCACGCAATTCATCCTGTGGGACATTTTCAGCGAAACAATTGCTGCTAACAGATGTTGCCTTTAAGGAATCTGTAGTGTGGACTTATGATTAATTGCATGTTGAACATTTTCAGTCCTTAATTTTGTGACAGGTACGTTTTTTATTTTCCATCATGGACTCTGTGATCTTTGTATCAGGAATGATTGTTGCCTTTGTCCTTTTGCTTCTCAAAATAAGATTCTATTCCATCCTGATCTGAAAATGTTTGCAAAACTGCAGTTTTTGCAACTGAGGCTTCAATCTCAGTATCAATTTCCACTTGCTCCATTTGTTTGCGATATGACTCCGAAGGTTCTGAAGTGCATGTTTCTTTTTCATCGATGCTGCACGCACCAAGAGTGCGGCTCTCTTGGCTTTGGCTTGTGCACATGCAAATTCAAATGAGGATTTGTTTGTGCCATCAGGAGAAAATAAATGGTTAGTACTCGTAAATGTTACTGTATGAAACCGCTGCATTCCTGTGCTAGACTGATGGGAAGGGCTAGACAGAGGGGAGAGCTGCAGGAAGAGGTCTTACTCTACTTCAAACTGGCGTTTTTGAAAATTCTTTCTGCAGCTTCAATGTAAAAGCAAGAATTTTACTGTGGTAGTTGGATAAGTTGAAGCTCATTTTGAAATACTAACTATTGATTAACATGGAATGTTAACACGACATCAGTTTTTAATCATGTCCATGTATTTCACTATTCTCTTCAGACGTCCAGCATCTGTTGGTAGTTGAAGATGATGTTCCTCCTGAGCAGCAGGAGTGGAGCTCCAGTCTGGACCAGGAGGACCCAGAGCCCCCCACACACATTAAAGAGGAACAGGAGGAACTCTGGACCAGTCAGGAGGGAGAGCAGCTTCAAGGGCTGGAGGAGGCTGATATCAAGTTCCCGTTCACTTTTGTCCCTGTGAAGAGTGAAGAAGATGATGAAGAGAAATCTCAGTCCTCACAGCTCCATGAAAGCCAAACTGAGGAGAACAGAGAGGCAGAGAGAACAGGAGCTGATGAAGAGGACTGGGGAGGACCAGAACCAGCCAGGAACTCAGATCCAGATAGTCCTTTACCACATGCTACTCATGACAAGACTGCAGACTCCTCTGAATATGAGACTGATGACAGTGGTGACTGGGAGGAGACTAGGGAACCTCAGTCAGGTTTAAACTCTCTGCAGAACAATGAAGTAGCTCTAAGTGATGTGGAACCGCTGAAGAAACGCACTGGAGTCCAAACGGGAGGGAAACCGTTTTGTTGCTCGGTTTGTGGTAAAAGATTCTTTCTGAAGAAGACTTTAACGGCCCACATGAGACTTCATTCAGAAGGAAATCATTTCACTTGCCCAGTTTGTAAACTAGTATCCAGTAACCGAAGCACTTTGGTTAAACACATGAGAATCCACACAGGGGAGAAGCCATTTATTTGTTCACTTTGCAGTAAACAATTTGCACAAAAGGGACATTTGAGACGACACTTGACTGTCCACACAGGTGATAAACCGTTTAGTTGTTCTGTTTGTAGTAAAACATTCACACAAAAGGGAAATCTGAAAAAACACATGGCAATCCATACTGGGGAGAAACCATTTAGTTGTTCATTTTGTAGTAAAAGTTTCACACAAAAGGGGAATCTGAAACAACACCTGGCTGTCCACACAGGGGAGAAACCATTTATCTGTCCAGTTTGTGGCGAAAGATTTACACAAAAGGGACATTTGAAACAGCACTTGAGTCTCCACACAGGGGAGAAACCATTTAGATTTAATTTAGATTAAGTTTAAATGCATCTGTGCTAGGCATCAGAAATTGGTTAAACACTGATCAGCTAAAAACTGATATTTAAGGCTGAAACAGATCAAAAAAAGCTTTTTCAGCTAAATCAAGCTGCAAGATCACGTGTTTGATTTGTCCCCATGTTATTTGCCATTTTCCAGGCACTACGCTTTTTGTTATTACATGTATTCATCAATTAAACTTGTTTTAAATTAATTTGTTTCATATACATCACTATGTTTGAGCTGAATTATCAGCGGTAGAGGTGTGACTCGCGAGATTAAACATGACAAGATTTCTGTGGCGCGGTCTCGCTCTCTTTCTCTGTTAAAATGAGTCGGGAAGCGGACAGCAAAACCTAACTTTACTTTTAATGATAATAAAGTGCAATGTTCTGTTCTGTCTTCACAAAAATCATCTTTTGAGACTTTGATAGTAATTTATCTGTGCTTTAGAACATAATGTGAAACAATAGAAAAATAAGCTTTTTTTCTCTCTGTCTACTGTACAATGACAAATTCATGTACAAAACATTTGGTCTCAACTACTGCCAGAAAATGCTTAGTTATGTTGTAACCTTGGTTCTTTGAGTGAAAAGACTCTCTCTCCACCATACATATGTATGGTAAGTAACAGTGTAACTGTTAGTTATACAGGAGAGAAGCCAGTCATCTAAGTTTGTGGCAAAACCTTTCAGTGCTCTGTTTTCATTTTGGGACTTTCGATTGAATAAAGGACTATTTTTCCAGTCTTATTTCAATCTCTTGAACCCAATCTCGTGTCTTGTCTCGTCTGGTGAGCTGTGTCTCGTCACACCGCTAATCAGCGGTGATGAAACTGAAGCAAGATACTTAACCTTCTTACTATTCAGTAACATTTTCTCTCCAGTTTAAAGTCATTATTGTTTTTACATTACTGTAAAAAGTGTATTTTTGTGCCTAAATAACTGAAGTGTGACTATATCTGAAAAATAAGTGTGGTTAATTGTGTACATCCTTTCTTTCTTCTTCAACATGGCTAACAAATATCTCTTTGATATATTGGAGTGATTCTGTTTCTATGTGCAACTCCATGGAAGGAGAATCTTTCATATTCAGCCAATTCAGGAAATATTTAAATTCCAGTTTCCTTGTTCTGATGTGCAGCAACTTTAAGAATGTGAATTGTTTATCTTTTGTTTACAGAATTTTCTCTGTTTAACCTTTGTATATTTTCTAGAACTATTCTAAAAAACGCTCAAGTAATCTGTTCATCTTCTGTTTAATGAAGGATAACAAACAGGTGAAACTTCAGCCAATGTTTTCACCATAATTGCAGTTCAAGGTTGTCCTTAAATATTTGCAACAGGTTACTTTGCGGTGTGTTGCTTAGGAAACATGGCACTTGTTTTGAATCTGTGTATTGTTCATCATTCGTTTTTCAAAATAAAACCAAAAAGCAGAAAATCACCGGTTTTCTCAATACTCATTTCCTAAACCTAAATGAAGAAATGGATAATATTCTACTTGTTTTTCAGATTGTGTGCGTTCAAATGAAAGATGAAAGAAAAAAACGCATAACGAGCGTTTCATCCAATTTTGATATTTTTAAGTGATGCAAATTCCGTGACCCAGAAGTGATCTCTACTAGGCCGCTATTCTGCACCTGACAACTTTTGCTGCATCTCATGTTGCTTAAATTGAGATGAGACGTCCTTTCCTCTGAAGTGTCACATGAATTCGTCAGCTGTTTGGGCGGAGTTAGCAACCCTTTCAGCTGCACAGCTTGTGGAAAATACGCTCTTGTGTATCCTTGCCTATAGCTCCTCGATGATCCCTCCTCGATGCTCGATTCCCGGGGCAGAAATAAGTGCTTTGAGACGGCCGATAGTCGAACCTCAGAGGTTCAAGAGAGGAACAATGTGGATTTCGTCCTGGTCGTGGAACAACGGACCAACTCTTCACTCTCGCAAGGATCCTGGGAGTATGCTACATGTGTTTTGTGGATCTGGAGAAGGCCTATGACCGGGTCCCCCGGGAGATACTGTGGGATGTGCTGCAGGAGTAGGAGGTGAAGGTCAATTTTAGTTCCTACCCTCACCTATGGTCATGAAGGCTTGGTCATGACCAAAAGAACGAGATCCAGGGTACAAGCAGTCGAAATGGGTTTCCTCAGGAGGGGGGCTGGCGTCTCCCTTAGAGATAGGGTGAGAAGCTCAGTCATCCGCGAGGAACTCAGAGTAGAGCCGCTGCTTCTTTGCGTCGAAAGGAGCCAGTTGAGGTGGTTTGGGCATCTGGTAAGGATGCCCCTGGGCGCCTCCCTAGGGAGGTATTCCAGGCATGTCCAGCTGGGAGGGGGCCTCGGGGAAGACCCAGGACTAGGTGGAGGGATTATATCGCCAACCTGGCCTGGGAATGCCTCAAGATCCCCCAGTCGGAGCTGGTTAATGTGGCTCTGGAAAGGGAAGTTTGGGTTTCCCTGCTGGAGAGTTTCCTTCACCGAGGAGGGACAGAACAACTCCTGGTTCAGCTGAGGACCGAGGAGTGGAGGAGCTATCAAATAAGCGACTTGAGAAGCACCTCACGTCTTGCCACCATTGTGCTGTGCTGGTGCTGGATGTACATAATGATGTATACCATATTGGGGGGGTGTTTTTCGGTGAATTGACTGGATGCTCTCGCTGTTCCACTTCCTGCCCCTCGGCTCCCATAAAATTAGATCTGGCATGCATTTTTAGCGGAGCTGTAAGCTGCTTCTCACACTACCTGGGATGCCAAAACCAACCATTAACTTCATTGGCCGCAATCGCTCGTGGGGGTCACTGCACTGTCAGAATGCAGCACAAGCGCACCTGGTCGAAAATAGGGGTATGACAGCAGCAGTGGGGACACTTAGGAAGGAAAGTTGCCTGGTTCCTTCTGTAACCTCAGGTATGCAACCATGCCATACTTATCCTCACTGGCATCAGCAAATTGCAGAATTTCTTCATCCCAGTCATAGTTCATTCTGCACATATTCTGTATAATGTGTTTGGCTGGAAGAGTAACAGATGTAAGGTACCTTAAGGGATCATACACTGAGCTAACAATTCATAAAATACCCCATCAAGTTTACATCCGTTCTTTGCAGTCCATGCAGAAGTCGAAGGTGCCACTTTCCATACACCACTGGAGCCCCAAGGCTCTTTCCTTTGGGAGTTGGTCCCTGTCCAAATTGAGCTCACTCACTTTTTTAGAGTGGTCCTTTTTAGGAACATTCGCAGGACTTTTACCAAGCCTTCTTTCTGGCAAAGTTCACCAAGGTCCTTAACAATTTTTACTGCTTTTTCCACAGTCATGTTTTTGGACAATTGATGGGTTAAACCATTAATCAATAATGAAATCAATGTGTAGCTGCGGTCCTAGAAAAAGTGTCTTGTTAGAGAAGAAAGTGTTTCAAGATATGGTCTTATTTGCATGGAGAATCTGTTTGTAAAGCACATTTCTTATGATTAACCTTTATTAGTTTGACTTTTTAACGTTTTATTGTCAACATGACATTACAGTTTTTAAATCATGTGCATGTGTTTCATTATTCTCCTCAGACGTCCAGCAGCTGTTGGTGGTTGAAGAAGAGGTTCCCCCTGAGCAGCAGGAGTGGATCTCCAGTCTGGACCAGGAGGACCCAGAGCCCCCCCCACACATTAAAGAGGAACAGGAGGAACTCTGGACCAGTCAGGAGGGAGAGCAGCTTCAAGGGCTGGAGGAGGCTGATATCAAGTTCCCGTTCACTTCTGTCCCTGTGAAGAGTGAAGAAGATGCAGAGAAAGCTCAGTCATCACAGCTCCATGAAAGCCAAACTGAGGAGAACAGAGAGGCAGAGATAATAGAAGTTGATGGAGAGGACTGGGGAGGACCAGAACCAGCCAGGAACTCAGATCTAGATAGTCCTTTACAACATGCTACTCATGACAAGACTGCAGACTCCTCTGAGACTGATGACAGTGGTGACTGGGAGGAGTCTCAGTCAGGTTTAAACTCTCTGCAAAACAATGAAGTACCTGGAAGTAATGTTGAATGCAATACTGGAAACACATCAGTTAGCTCCTCTGAATGTGCTGGAAGCGTTGGCCACGAGGAACATCTGCAGAAACACACTGGAGTCCAAACAGGAGTGAAACCATTTTGCTGCTCAGTTTGTGGTAAAAGTTACACTCTTAAGTCGTCCTTAAAGAGTCACATGAGACTTCATTCAGAGGGAAAAGTTTTCACCTGCTCAATTTGTAAAACAAGTTTCTGTGAGACTGGCAGTTTGGTTAGTCACATGAGAATCCACACAGGTGAGAAACCATTCAGTTGTTCAGTTTGTGGTATAAGATTTGCACAAAAGGGAAATCTGAAACAACACTTGACTGTCCACACAGGGGAGAAATCATTTAGTTGTTCTGTTTGTAGTAAAAGATTTGCACGGCGCAGTACTCTGAGACGACACTTGACTGTCCACACGGGAGGAGAAACAATGACTACCTTTACGTGCACCTAACACTGCGGTTTTTTCCCTTTTCCGAAAAAAGACAAAATTCTGACAAAGCTGTTTACATGGCAAAAGAATGTAAATTATCCACTAGTATTCCCGTTTACATGCAGCCGTATAAATTACTTTTTCCACCGGTTCCTGTTTATTTGTGCTTTTACCTGCTCTTCAACGTTGTCTTGAAAAGCCACATTTCCAATTTCTTCTTGTCTGATTATCATCAGACTGAGAGTTTATTTGGCCCTGTGTGGTCAGGCTTTTTTATTCCTTCCTTTAGTCCTCCTGCAGGGTGAACAGTTATTTATCTCAGATCACAGGGACTGCATCTGTGAAAGCAGCCCAGTTTTCCCACCGACGGAGGCAACGTGTTGGTGCAAGTTAATCATTTCTGATCTCTCCACACAGACTCTACCTACACCTTTTCATTAAGAGAAGAGCTCTCTGTGTGTTCAGACATGTTGTTTAGGATTTCCTGCTTATTTCTTGTCCTTGGGTTTTGGGGTCCGGTTCACGGCGGGCCCCAGACAAACCCCCACCCCAACGTAACGGACCAGCAGCTGTTCTGGGGCTCCGACCAGTACGACTTCTCTGTGGTGCTTCCTGCTGCAGGGCTCGAGTGTTTCTGGCACTTTGCTCACTACGGAGAGAGATTCTACCTGAACTTCATGGTAAGAAGAACCACCAAGGCCTCGACACGTTTCCCTTGACATGAGATTATTTTTTCGATTGTAAGAAAAATGATGGTGATTTGAAACGTGGTTTCAAATATTAAGTATTTCTCTGAGTTTAAATATAAAATTCAAAATGTTTTCGTACTTTTGAGTCAATTAGCAGAGCACAGACAAAACAAAAAAATAATCTGTCAACTGTTCCAGCTTTGGCAGAACAGTCTGTGTTCAGTATTCTGACAGCTCTCTTGGAGACATAAGAAAATGTAATTTGGACATTTGAGAGGCACCAAATGGAAAGTGTGCAAAGTTGTTTTTTCACCACATTTAATGGCAATTTCCTTTTTTGCACTATTAGAAATATTTGCCATATGGTGGTATTAGATACAAACTCATGCAGTCACTATAATCAATGGTCAAGTTTCCATCCACATTTAGTCCCAAACCTTTGACCAAATTTCCAGAAAATGTGTAAAATGAAATTGTTACAATAATGTGCGTTCCCATTCATGACTGTTTTTAAAGATAAACAGCTTGTGGAGGTCACTAAAAGAGCTCCAGTCAAAGCTCAAACGATGAAAAATCATGCCAAAAAACATTATGGAAATGTTTTCTGCTCTTCATGCTTCATTTACGCCATCATTTATTCACTAAGATCTGTCTACATTTGTTTTTTTTAATCAATACACCCACTTTTCCCTCTCAACCAAGTGTAAAAATGTAACCAGATTTTGAACTCTCTGTCTGTCTGTCTGTCTGTAGGTCCAGTGGGTGACGGGAATCGGCCATGACAGACACCTGTCTGTCACCGTCAACGCTCCCAGCAGTCTCATAGTGTCGACTGTTGATGATGCCAAGGGTCAGATCAACTTTGAGGCCAAGGAAACAGGTCGGTCTGTCTGTAAACAAGCAAATGAAATTAAAGACAAAAACATCCTATTTACAATCCGAAAAGCCTGTGCCCTTTTTGATTTTTTTTTTTCAACTCAAAAACGCCAGATGCATAGAGCAGAAAAAACACTCAACTAGGCTACAACTGTGCTCTGTCTGTCATGACCTGTCCGTCCGTCTCATCAATAAAATAAATAAGTCAGATCAATAACTGTCACCCCTATATATAAACACTGTGTTGCCTGTCTCTCTCGTTGTGTGCATCTCCAGGTTTCTATCAGATGTGTTTCAGCAACTTCCACAACCGCTTGGGCACCATGCAGGTCTTCCTCAGCTTCGGCGTTTACTACGACGGCTACCAAGACCCTGCCAAGCGCAAGGATGAAGAGAGGAAGAAGAAAGAGGAAGTCAGCAAAGACCTGAACAACACACTGAGCGTCATAGAGGTACACTACTAGCAGTCGTTGTAGTGAAGGTTTATGAATAAATCAAGAGAGAAGTAGTCTCATTTTCTCAGACTTCTGTAGAAACTGACTTCTTTTTGGAGCCAGTGGAGTCGCCCCCTGCTGGAAGTTAGACAGAATGCAGCTTTAAGGAGCTTCAGCATTGACTTCACTTTTCTGATATTCTTCCTAACCTAATTGATATCGAATCGGGACTCTGTGAATTCGGGACATCACTGCCGATACCCAATCCTACGAGGTGGTACTAATTCTTGTGCTATTTATTATCTGTAAGTGTACAATTATTTAAACAGTGGCAGTATGGCAAATATAGTGAGTTTAGTAGTACAAATATCATTAGAAATACTGGTAGTGGAGTAGTACTGGCAGCAGTATTTGTAATGGTAATGACGGTAGCAGTAATACTACGTTGTATTTTCTGTCGTTGCAGAATGCGACTCACAAAGTGGAGAACTACGTCTTCCACATGTTTCGCTACTACAACTTCGGCCGCATGAGGGGCAGCGCCGACCACTTCCTGCTGCTGTCCAACTCGCAGTACATCACCTGGTGGTCGATAGCTCTCAGCCTCCTCATCGTCACCTGCGGGTACCTGCAGCTCCTCTTCCTCAAAAGACTCTTCATCACCAAGACCAGCGGCGAGGTGGAGAAGCCTCGCTGCTGACCCAATCACTGAAACAACAGAGCTGTGTGAATGATCTATACTTTCTTTCTGGTTTTTGTGTTTGTGTACTTGTATTTCTTCCCGCAGCATTAATAAACTTCACTACAAGAAGATGATGTGAGCAGTTTGGGAGGTTTTCTGCAGCTGTAGTCAGGTTTAAATCCTGCCATGTCCCGCTCCCGCCTGTTCTCATGGACCGTACGTTTTGAAAAGCTACGGAAAGATAAGCACTCTTATTCGTATGATTTCCACGTTTCTTTTTGCTGTGTGCACCACATTGACTGCTGCTGTATAAGAACCCGGCTGGCCACGTAGGGAGGTGGTCAGGGTGATGGGTGGGCGTTAACGCGCAGGACTTTCAAGCCTGAGAGCGGAGTTCGCTTCTCCACAAACTCTGATCTTTTTCCTCGTCGCCGCATAATACGGACTTTTAAATAGCATTCTGACTAAATAGTTTATTGCCACACAGCGAATGTTTCGGGCAGCGCCCTTCCTCAGCGTGTGCAGACAATTCCTTGGCAATAAACTCTTTAATCGGAGTGCTGTCCCAGTAACCTTTTATTGGTTTATTCATTTTTTAGGATTCAGCACCCAGCCTTTAAAGGTTGCAAAATAGATAAGGGAGTTGAGCGCGTCCAGTCCTATTTTTTTATCCTTTCATCTATATCAATTATACCGGCTGTGTTATTTGGGCTAATGTACTGAGACGGAGCTATGAGTCTGAAGAAAAGTGTGTCAAAATGACAGACTTCCTGTAGTAAATAATCTGTAAGAAAAGAGAATATGAGCATAATTAGTTGTTGCATATCATTAAAATAAGAAAAAACAATACTTAAACATTGAAGACAAAGTTATTGCTAGAAGTGAACTTAAGTTTGAAGCATATTTTATCACAGATGTGTTCCCGAGGTTAAAAATGAATCTCCACGCTTAAGTATTGAAGTTACTGATCGCTCCTTTAATCAAAAACAAGTTCTCTGTAACATGTTTTAACAAGAAGTTGTTTTCCATACATACAGTTCATGAGTTATCACTTCTGACTTCAAATTAATTCACATTTTTTACACACAAGACCATTTAAATTGCATTAAATCCTTCAATCCTTGAACGGTACAATATGTAACATTTCTGCATTAAAATGTCTAAAAACGACAATACTTATGTTATATATTTTGTTGAGTTGTGTACTTACACTATCCAAAATGTTTCCAACAATGTTCAAACCCAGAAAAATCAGTTATTTTGATTTTAATGACACAGGACGTTTCATTTAGTTGCCTGTCAGTGGCGTCATAATAACTTCGACCCCTCTAGTTACTCTAACTTCCGTCAAAACACGGAAACCTGGATGATACGTTCGAGAGTAATTGTAAATCATACAGTGTCACAGAAAGAATAATACTCAGTAACCGTAATACATCTTGCTTTCTGCCACACAGCATCATTTTGTCATTGATTACATGCCACTTACAACACAGTAATACAGCAGAGATCTTATATATTGATACATTTCTATATCGATAAATCCAGCTTAATGTTGTGTGCTATGTTGACAAGTAGCTCATGCTAATGCTTGGTGGGGAATGTTATAAGATTACAACATCGTTCAACACACTCATGAAGTTATTTTAAGTGTAATTGGTGCAGTGGTGGCCTAAAGGTTAGAGCAGTGAGCTTGTGACTGGGAGGTTACTGGTTCAATCCACTGACAGGATAAAAATCTGGATGGGAAAGTGAAAGAGCAGCGCTTGTCCCTCCCTCATTGCCACCACTGAGATGCCCTTGGGCAAGGCCCTTAACCTCCAACCGCTTCAGTGGCCAGCAGGTCAGACTGAGGTTGTACTGGGCAGCTTCCAGGTCATGAAGTTATTTTAAGTATTGTTTTGACCACAGTTAACAGCACTGGGCTAACCCACGATTATGTTCGCCAGCTAACGTTAACGTTCGCCCGTAAATGTTAGCTGTATAGATAGACGACTAATCTAAGGTTAATTTAGCCAGCTATCCCATCCTGGATTTTCTGCCTCACCCCCTGCCGCCAAGGGACTTCATTCAGGATGAGAGTGGACAACAGCCCCGGAGACACGACACATCCACAGTTAGCCAGACAATATTATTAACTTACAGCAATCTGAACCCAGCCAGCACAAACTCCAGCGCCGCTTCATAACGATGCTAACGGCAGTAACAGAAAGTTAATGATCCGTCGGGGAAACAGACCATATCGCACCAGGCGTCCGAGTCTGGCCGGACGCCGTGTTGTGCTGAATTCCCCCCCCCCAGGGGCGATTCTAGGATCAGACCTTTAGGGGGGCTCAGCCCCTAATGAGAATCTGACATGGATACAGTGAAAATTACATATTGTACGTTTAAATATGTGATAAAAATAAGAGTGTGTCACTGGTTTATATAGCACAAAAGGTAATAAAGTGCTTCTCACAGAAATAATAAAATGATAATGAATAGTAAATATATCAAATACAAACAGAAAAACAACAAACACCCATATTAACAATGCAGGTTATTCTCTTTTATACTCAGAGTTCAGAAAGAAACATTTTCCCAGGAGCATGAATGAACAGTTTTGTAAGTTGACAGCTATCACCACTCTGGAGTATTTTACAATTTATTGACCCTTTAAAATGAATAACACGTAACGCTGTTAACCCTCTTATCTTCACTTTAAAAGGGTATTTGCATATAACCTCAGCTTTCTGTATAGCGAGGCTCAAAGTCCTAGAGCCAAGGGTTAAGAGGTCATTTGGGCCTAAAGCCAGAAAGTAAATTTTTTTTGTCATTTAAAAAAAAAAAAAATCAAATCTCCTGTAAAAACAAACATTTACTCTTGTGGACGAATTGTTTTGGAGCTTGGAATGAGTTCACCAAAGTCTTAGGCTAACTAAAGCATTGTAATATATGAATAAAACAGCAGATACATATATAATAGATGTCTAAAATGAAGTTTGGCTTTTTGAGTAGAGAGACATTTTAAAAACATCGTTTGGACTCGCCCACGAAGGGCATGTCCTTCGTCTACCAGTTTTTTTTTTGGGGGGGGGGGCATTTTAGGCCTTTATTTTTATAGGACAGCTGAAGACATGACAGGGGAGAGGGAGGGGGAATGATCAGGTCGGAGTCAAACCCGTAGCTGCTGCGTCGAGGAGTAAACCTCTATATATGGGCGCACGCTCTACCAGCTGAGCTAGCACGGCGTCCAACAAGGATGCCTTTTTGTATTACTGAAGATTAGTTTTGAGATGCAGCTCAGCATGGTGTGGAAAGTTGTCCTAGTCATACATCTTTAACAAAATTGTGTTTTGTTTAGGCGATCGCAGGGTGATTTGTTTTTTTGCCTTGCGTTATTTCTGTCAGTGTTTTTTTTTAGAAGGGAGAGGAGTAACCATAGTTTGATTTAACAGTTATTACCGTAGCCTGCGGTGAAAAAAGCCTTGGGGCCATGGCGCCCATGACCAGTGGCCTATAGCTAGGCATGGTCACTGGGGGGTTACACATGACCGTGGAGGCCATGGGGCTGGCGTAATACGTGGTCGTTTGGGGGCTACACATGACCGTGGGGGCCATGGGGCTGGCGTAATACGTGGTTGCTGGGCGGTTACACATGACCGTGGAGGCCATGGGGCTGGCGTAATACGTGGTCGTTTGGGGGCTACACATGACCGTGGGGGCCATGGGGCTGGCGTAATACGTGGTCGTTTGGGGGTTACACATGACCGTGGGGGCCATGGGCCTGGGGTTATTCATGGGAGCTGGGGGGCTACACATGTTTGTGGAGGCCATGGGGTTGGGGGTATACGCTGGGGGGTCACCAATGGTCGCAGAGGGCATCTGGTTGGGGGTATACTCTGGGGGGTCACACATGGCTGCAGGGGGCATGGGGCTGGGGGTATACGCTGGGGGGTCACCAATGGTCGTGGAGGGCATGGGGCTGGATGTATACTCTGGGGGGTTACACATGTCCGCAGTGGGCATTGGGCTGGGGTTATTCATGAAGGCTGGGGGGCTACACTTTGTTATGGGGGGCTTGGGGCTGGGGTTATTCATGGGAGCTGGGGCCATGGGTCTGGGGGGAAACGGAGGGGTTGTGTACAGTGTGTTGCCCTGCTCGATGTTTAGAGTCCCAGACAGGACATGGAGGATATCAGTGAGAGTTCTGTCCATCCTCCAGAACTTGTCTTCTTGGTTGGGCTTCAGGGCGTTCTTAAGAGCACTGGTTTTGGATAATTTCTCCATTTCTTTGGCGACAGAGTCCAGAGTGATGCAGAGTTCCCTCAGAGTTTCCTCCACCATGGCAGAATTTTGGCCCCGCCCTTTTTGTTTGATGGTGAGAACCAGTCTCTCCAGTGATTTGACTCTGCCTGAGATTTGGTTGCAGCGCTCCCTGTTGACCTTCACTTTCTCAACAGTGCGGAAGATTGTAAAACACAGGTTCAAGACAGAATCTTCAACGGATGTGTACGGTCCCGTGGCTCTCCTGATTAGATCCATGTTTAGCTGTAGAGACATAGAGGCAGTCAGCTTGGATTGAAATGGAATAGTGCAACAGTGAAGTGAAGTGAACAAGACTGAACATCTGGATCAATGGAAGTACATTTCCAGGGCAAAGCCTGACATCCACCACGTTGCCCCACACCTTCCCCTCCCTGTGTGTTACCGTTCTCAAAATCCTGCACTACGGAAAACAACAACAAACTTCAAGCTAGCAAGCCACACGCTGAAAATGGGAAGAAAATTTGGATCATTCAACAAAGCAGGCGTGCTTGGTTATTTCTGGGAATGATTGTAAAGATTTTTACAGAATACGTTTACACTTTTACTCTCTAACTGGGACGTTTCAACCGATTGATGGGGATTTTGCTGTGGACGAAGTAAACACGGCGATACACTGTTAAGAGCTAATGAGGTTTAACCAAATATCCGGCTAATTTAAATAGATCACAGATCAACAGTTAACTTCATTTAATATTGTATGTGGCGTTTTCTTTTGTGTGTAGCAAATGTTCCACCAAAACAAGTTCCTTCCGGAGACTATTTAGCAGAGCCACCGTCTGTGTGTCCGGAGCTTAGCGCCGCCCGAGACGATTGTGATTGGTTTATAGAAATGCAAACAACCCAGAGCGGGTTTTTTTCTCCTATCCCAGCGCCGTGGAGATAGAGCTGGCAATACCAGACTTGACTGAACTAAACTGAAATTAACACAAATCAAATAGCACAAATTGAACTGACTCTGACTCTAGGGAATTAGTGAATTAAACATGAACTAACTCTGGAGTATTTGACAGCCTCTGAGTCTGTCTGTGTGTGTTTACCTGTGCAGGTTGCGGGCAGGTATGTGGGTCAGCTGGGTTATTTAAACTGACTAATGTTTGCCACAAATTTGTAAAAATAAAGTAAGGCAAATCTATTTGATCGATCTTGAGAGAAACATCTAGAATTCCTAAGGTGCATTCAGATTGAACGCACAGCCGGGACGTCTTTAGGCCTATTTTAGGAGGGCTGAAGCTATCCTAAAAGGTTCCTAAGCCAATAATAACACTAATAATTAGATTTTTATTTTACGGTGCAATCTGTATCACTCACTACGTTGAATCAGTCTTCCTTCACCATTCATCTGTTTGTGTCGTGGTGTAGTGTGTCTGTTTTATTTCTATTTCACTATCAACTGGTCAACAGGGTTTTTAGTTTGAGAGAGAGGCTAAAGCTTAGTTTATCGTAGCCGCAGTGTTCCTGGCGCGAGGTACGCCAAATGACGTCACCACTGCTGTCGTTTCCAGCCATGGATGAATCAAGAGAAGGCTCCTCAAGCTGTTGCGGAGCGTGGTCGTGCACCTCTGAATTTTTGTAAAAGCGCGCCCACTGCACACGCTGCGCTTTCAGTTCAACACGGTCAGCTGGGAAAAGCACGTTAGCCTCTACAAACATCTGCATGATTCTTTATGTACAGACCACAGGGGGTCAAACAGCCTTAAGTATGTGATCAGACAGAGACACCACACTGGGAAAAGAAGAAGCATTTTGCTGGAGAGTGTGGACCTTCTCACTGGAAGCAACAGCTGTGGTGACGTCATTTTAGCGCAGGCGCACCTCACGCCCAGAACGCCCATGGATGTATAAAGTCAGTTTTATGGTCCCCACGGTGTTCATTTTAGGGTTGGGGTGGGGGTGTTAAGTGTTGTTGTCATTGCTCTGAGCAACCACACCCGCAGCTTAAAGTCAGGCTGAGTGAAGCTGTGAAAAGAAAGCACGGAAAAATGCAAATATTACTCTGTGGATCAATCAGCAGAAATAAAAAGAAAAAAACAACAACTTTGCGTCAGGGATGTCACTGGCTTAGCCCCCAGGCTATGCAAAATCTTATGGTCGCCGCGGCGTGAGGTGCACACCCTAAAATGAACACATCCTTGACTTCACTCAGCCTGACTTTAAGCTGCGGGTGTGGTTGCTCAGAGCAATGACAACAACAAATAACCTGAAATACCTGATTTTATTCTGGCTGCTTCGAGCGACCAAAGGTTTTGAATACCTATCTTTGAAGGTAATGTGCACACGATGTGGAACGATTCAAGAGTTTATTTTTTACTGTTGGGTTATTTTCTTATCACAATGCATCATATTTGATAAACTTAATAAGCACAATACCTCCCAATGAAATATGTATACGTATACAGTAGAATAAGATCTGTATAGTCAACCACTACCTCAAATATGTACTTAAAGTACAGTACTTGAGGAAATGTACCTTGTCTAGTTTCCTCTTATCTTTGTACGTTCACAAAGTCGAGTCAAGTGCGTTCAGGAAGAACCGGTCTCTGTGATTTCCCAGAAATGATTCACTGTCAGTTCTGGGAAATTTAGTGTGTAATATTAGTATATATTATGTAGTATGTGCATGTATCAAAGCTGTCCTCTGAAGCCTATAGGACTCCAGATTTGAGCATTTTAAAATGTTTTAGATAACTATTTCCCAAAGAGTAGATTTGATTGATTTTTTTAATTTGAAATTCAAAATAGTTTCTCAAACTGTCCAAAGCCTGTTATAAATAAGCTGTTGTGTCAATTCAAACATTATTATTTGAATTGGCTGTTTTTTCTCTGTGTCGTCAGACTTCAGCATTGAATCCGAGCGTTTTGCGACACAATGTACGTCACGCATGATCAGCACGACGTTTTAAAAGAGATATGGAGGGTTAAAGTTCACGGTTACTGTCAACTGACAAAATGGATTATAATGTGAAAACTGTCATTTAATATGGCTGTAATTGTAATCTACGGTTAAAGTAGGAGGCCTTTTGTTTTTGGAGCTATTTCAGCATTAAGTTTGTCCGTGAGTTTTGTATTTATTGAGTAAGCGGTCTGAAAAAGTTTGAGAAACGAGGATTGATGGAAGGTTCACATTTTTATCAAGTCAGGTCCAGATTAGAAGACATTAATTTCAGGCTTCAGCAGTCTGAATTAGACAAATCAAGAGGACATCTTCATACGTCAAACGTCTTTCAGGAACAATTACAGTCTTTGTGTTGCTGTCACTCCACTGCAGCTTAACAAGAAAACACAGAGAGTGAAATAGGTACTAAAAAGATTGTAAACTTTGTTTAAAAAAGGCCTCATATTAGCTTCAGATTAACTTTGGAACGTATATTTCCACAGAATGAGGATTCTGTGGATTTTGTCCACCATCACTTGCACTGACATTGAATTCGAAAGAAATCTTTTACGGGAAACAAAATTCAAGTATAACCAGTTTAAATGTTGACATGGCCACCTGACAGCCTCCAAAAGCAGTAAACCTAAAATGGTCCTTTATGTCTTGAGCAAACTCTTCTTCAGCAAAATACATTTAAAAACCACATGGATTATCTGATAAATGTATTAATTCTCACAACGATTAAAAGTGGACAGTTTTTTTTAGCCCATGAAACATTTAGAGAGCTGCCCAGGACAGCAGTGATCCTGTAAGATCTCAGAAAGAAGCAGAGTTCAGTTTAAAATCCTCAAACTCCTCAAAAGATTATTTACCTGATGGCGCTGCCTGTCTGAATCCAAGTGTGCAAGTCAGAGACAATGACAATATGTGTTTTTGTCATGCTTAAACATTTTTGGCATATTGCCAACAGAAATGTGGGTGTGCTCATGGGTGTCAGTTTGGTTTGAAATGTGCTGAGGACAGAGACGCATTCGGAAGTGCTGGGTACAATGACGCATTCATGTTTTGAAAGACGCTGTCCTGTAGCTTACTAATGTAAATTAATAAAAATGTATACAAAAATGTGATGATGTCTGACACGTTTTATGAAGAAGAAAGCCTTAAGTTTTCATAAAGCATCAGACAGATGACTCACTATGTTCTGCTTCATGTATCCATGTACCATGTTGACAATGTGACATGACATCAGACTCAGGGAGAGGAGCTACGGAAGGAAAATAGGCCTGGCCTACTATAGGCTACGTGTTGAAGTTCAGTGGGCAAATGTGTGGCTATGCCTTTATGCCAATATTTTTGATTTAATTCCCAGTACAATTGACCATATCTACACACAACCCAACTTCTGCAGGTTCTGCACTACAAATTTCGCTTAAAGATGAACGCTGTATCACACCATGAGCTGACTGTTCTCAATTTACAACAATATGCATCCATCCAATCTACATCAGGCATTCTGACCAAAAGTGAAAGCATGCAATCCCCATCATCATCATCATCATCATCATCATCATCACAACTATTCCCGAATTCAGCAATAGATTCAAGCAATAATTAAACAAGAGACTCACTACTCCACGGTCATCTCCACTATACTAATGCTTGCTGTACGAACGAAAACTGTAACTAAGTAAGTTGGTGGCTAAGGCTAACATTAATTGCAAGAGAAATGCGTGCAAATGCACCAGACCTAGCCACAGTACCAGCAAATCTTAAGTAATAAACATATCGCGTCTTACCTTTGTGTCAGTATCTGCAGATCCATGCTGTGTACAACAACATACATTTGTTGTACAGGTTATCACTTTGATATGTTCTAGTCCATGGCACTAGCAACCTGGTATGGTGCTTTATACTGTATGCAGGCTAAAATAACTTGGTTTGATTGGACTGTTTTTTGAGTTTATGACTTGTGTAAGTTTTCTTGCCATAAAATCAATGAATTTGCCCGCACACATGATACATATCTGTAATAATGAAGCTGTTACCTATCCATTTGAGGAGGAAAGAAGATTATATCATATTCCCGGGAGACATGGCGTACCCTTTTGTGTAAACTGACCCAAAATCTTTTTTTGTGTATATCATATAAGACGAAAAAAGGAAACTAAAGCTAGAGGAAATACCACTGGTCACTGCTTATAGTTAGCTAGCTACTTACCCACACATTCCTTAAAACACAACACAAGACCCCATAAAACACAACTGCTGGAGGTCAGAAATGTTACAATAAAAATAGAACACAAAATAACTGCAAACTAAGTATACAAAGAAATAACAGGCTAAAACTTAATTTGATGAACATTCATGCTAAATAACAGAAAAAATATAATTACAAAATGCCTGACTGTAATTTTGGAGGATATCCACTTGATTGGTCTAGAGCCTCATGTTAGATCAACTTTGGAGCGTGTTTGTGCACAGAAGAAGGTTCCTTCTCAGGCGTTTTATCTAAAAGAAATCCACGGCATCTGTGACGCTGTGCAAACGCAGTGTCAACAACAACAACTACTATTTGTTAAGCCTGTTTATCCTGTTCAAGGCTGTGAGAGTTGAAGCCCGCTGGCACCGATCACATTGGTGCTCGGCAGCTCAGGATTACAATAAACGTAAAGGGAATAAACAACAGAGCAAAGTACTGTAATAGTTAAGAACATAAATATAGAATCAAAATATTGCAATAATGGGAGGGATGAAGAGTCTATCAGAGTCTGTCAGTGTGTGAATAGCCCTTTCCCAATTCCCAGTTTGTGCATCCCCAATTCCTCTCCTCGATTCCTCTCCTCGCGTCTTAGTCTCGCCCACAGGAGATCCAAACCGAGGAGTCGAGGAAATGACTCGAGGAGAGAGGAGTCACGGAGAGACTCGATGAGAGAGGAGTCACGGAGAGACTCGATGAGAGAGGAGTCGAGGAGAGACTCGATGAGAGAGGAGTCGAGGGGAGACTCGATGAGAGAGGAGTCAAGGAAAAGACTCGATGAGAGAGGAGTCAAGGAGAGACTCGATGAGAGGAATCAAGGAGAGACTCGAGAGAGGAGTCGAGGAGAGACTCGATGAGAGAGGAGACTCGATGAGAGAGGAGTCAAGGAGAGACTCGATGAGAGAGGAGTCAAGGAGAGACTTGAGGAAAGAGGAGTCAAGGAGAGACTCAATGAGAGGAGTCACGGAGAGACTCGATGAGAGAGGAGTCACGGAGAGACTCGATGAGAGAGGAGTCAAGGAGAGACTCGATGAGAGAGGAGTCAAGGAGAGACTCGATGAGAGAGGAGTCGAGGAGAGACTCGATGAGAGAGGAGTCAAGGACAGACTCGATGAGAGAGGAGTCAAGGAAAAGACTCAAGGAGAGAGGAGTCAAGGAGAGACTCGAGGAGAGAGGAGTCAAGGAGAGACTCGATGAGAGGAATCAAGGAGAGACTCGAGGAAAGAGGAGTCAAGGAGAGAGGAGTCAAGGAGAGAGGAGTCAAGGAGAGACTCGAGAGAGGAGTCGAGGAGAGACTCGATGAGAGAGGAGTCGAGGAGAGACTCGATGAGAGAGGAGACTCGATGAGAGAGGAGTCAAGGAGAGACTCGATGAGAGAGGAGTCAAGGAGAGACTCGAGGAGAGAGGAGTCAAGGAGAGACTCAATGAGAGGAGTCAAGGAGAGACTCGAGGAGAGAGGAGTCAAGGAGAGACTCGATGAGAGGAATCAAGGAGAGACTCGAGGAAAGAGGAGTCAAGGAGAGAGGAGTCAAGGAGAGAGGAGTCAAGGAGAGACTCGAGAGAGGAGTCGAGGAGAGACTCGATGAGAGAGGAGTCGAGGAGAGACTCGATGAGAGAGGAGACTCGATGAGAGAGGAGTCAAGGAGAGACTCGATGAGAGAGGAGTCAAGGAGAGACTCGAGGAGAGAGGAGTCAAGGAGAGACTCGAGGAAAGAGGAGTCAAGGAGAGACTCGAGGAAAGAGGAGTCAAGGAGAGACTCAATGAGAGGAGTCAAGGAGAGACTCGAGGAGAGAGGAGTCAAGGAGAGACTCGAGGAGAGAGGAGTCAAGGAGAGACTCGTTGAGAGAGGAGTCAAAGAAAAGACTCGATGAGAGGAGTCGAGGAGAGACTCGAGGAGAGAGGAGTCAAGGAGAGACGCGATGAGAGGAATCAAGGAGAGACTCGAGGAAAGAGGAGTCAAGGAGAGAGGAGTCAAGGAAAGAGGAGTCAAGGAGAGACTCGATGAGAGAGGAGTCGAGGAGAGACTCGATGAGAGAGGAGTCAAGGAGAGACTCGATGAGAGAGGAGTCAAGGAAAAGACTCAAGGAGAGAGGAGTCAAGGAGAGAGGAGTCAAGGAGAGAGGAGTCAAGGAGAGACTCGATGAGAGGAATCAAGGAGAGACTCGAGGAAAGAGGAGTCAAGGAGAGAGGAGTCAAGGAGAGAGGAGTCAAGGAGAGAGGAGTCAAGGAGAGACTCGAGAGAGGAGTCGAGGAGAGACTCGATGAGAGAGGAGTCGAGGAGAGACTCGATGAGAGAGGAGACTCGATGAGAGAGGAGTCAAGGAGAGACTCGATGAGAGAGGAGTCAAGGAGAGACTCGAGGAAAGAGGAGTCAAGGAGAGACTCAATGAGAGGAGTCAAGGAGAGACTCGAGGAGAGAGGAGTCAAGGAGAGACTCGAGGAGAGAGGAGTCAAGGAGAGACTCGATGAGAGAGGAGTCGAGGAGAGACTCGATGAGAGAGGAGTCAAGGAGAGACTCGAGGAGAGAGGAGTCAAGGAGAGACTCTGTATATGGGCCCACGCTCTACCAGGTGAGCTACCCAGGCACTCTGAGACACATATTGTCTGAAGACATGAAAGGGGTGATAGATGGGGAATGACATGCAGCAAAGGGCTGCAGGTCGGAGTCAAACCTGCGGCACGCTCTACCAGGTGAGCTACCCAGGTGCCCGTCAAACACGTCTAAATCCAAAAATGCTACATTGGGAAAAAGGCCTTATTAGATATTTCCAAAAGGAATATGCTGTTTAAATGAGTCGTAATAAATCCAGAATAAAGTCATATTCAGAATAATAGTGGAATATTAGTGTGCATGTAAACATACTCACTGTCTCTTATTGTCTTATTTACATAGTAATCATCTTAAGAGGCATTCAGAGTAACACTGACCCTTACTGTCAGAGCTGTGGAACTGCCCGTTCCAACCTCCTACCTTCAGTTATAGCACTTGCTTCCTGCTGATCTGATCCTGTAACATAGTCTGTGTGGCTGTTTAATGCGTTTAAACCAATTTTCTCTTCCCCTCCCCTGTTTTCTCTCCAGGTGCTAAACCAATGATTGGTTTCCACCTGTGCAGCCCAGTGATGCAGGTCATTGGTTCCCTCGGGGTTTGAGTTGGCCAATCAACATTCAAAGGCTTTCATACGGTCAATAAAAGGAGCACACCTGAGGAGTTCGCTCTCTCTGATCTCTCTGCTACTAGGTAGGTAGGTAGGTAGGTAGGTAGGTAGGTAGGTAGGTAGGTAGGTAGGTAGATAGATAGATAGATAGATAGATAGATAGATAGATAGATGGATGGATGGATGGATGGATGGATAGATGGCTGGATGGCTGGATGGCTGGATGGATGGATGGATGAATGGATAGATAGATAGATAGATAGATAGATAGATAGATACTTTATTGATCCCCAAGGGGAAATTCAAGGTACCAGTAGCTTACAGACATCACACACAACATACACATACATCATAAACAGGAAATAAAAAAAATCCACGTGAATGTACTGCGAGATGTATAAGCATGAGACGCTTACAGTGACAGGGCAGAGACTGACCCTATGATTCAGTATGAGGGTGTGTGTCATGGTGGTAGTGCAAATAGGTCCAATAGTGCAAGGATAAAGTGTAGACACCAGCATTAAATAAAATAAAATATGGACAATTTAAGAGAATAATGTAAACATGGTAATATAAAAACTATAGCAGTGCAAGGATAACGTTTAAAAAAGACAGCATTAAATATGGGCATTATAAGCATTAAGCCAGGGGTCACCAACACAGTGCCCGCGGGCACCAGGTAGCCCCCAAGGACCACATGAGTAGCCCTCAGGCCTGTTCTAAAAATGAAAATTGAATATTGATATTATCTGTTTCCCACCTTAAGTCATTGTTGATAATTATTGTGAGAAATCATTAACGTGATCAGTGTTTTCACATAGATGACTATCATTAATCATTAATAATCATATATAACTAAAGGCAAAATGAGCAAATTTGTTATTTCAGAAGAGTGTATCAAACTGGTAGCCCTTTGTATGACTCAGTACCCATGAAGTAGCTAGTTTCAAAAAGGTTGGTGACCCCTGCATTAAGCCTTAAATATGGGCATTATAAGCATTAAGCCTTAAATATGGGCATTATAAGCATTAAGCTTTAAATATGGGCATTATAAGCATTAAGCCTTAAATATGGGCATTATAAGGGAATAAAGTAGACAGTAGGATAGACACAAGTCAGCAGTCAATGTTAGAGTTTTGAAGTAACTGTGGTTGCTTTGTGTTCAAACTTTAAAACGTGATAACAAAAAGAGGGTGAGGACTGTAGGTGAGTTAGGTTACGCTGGACATCTTCTCAGGTTAAACGTTGTCTAGATACGCCAGGTTGAGTGGGCGGTGCCCCCCTGTACATGTTTTGTGAAGCAGGCTAGGTCTTTTTGGTTTGTGTTTCGTTCTAGGAGCTAGATATGGGTTTGGCCTATTTCTGTCATATTTTAATTTGTTTGTCACGACCTCCAGGTCCTATCCTCCTTCGCATTTTGTTTAATTTTCACTTCCACTTTCACTCATTTTGATTGTTGTGTTGTTGTAGCAGTACCTATGGAGGTGGATCCTGTCTAACTGGGTCTATGTAGCTGTAATAAGAAAGAAAGGAAACCAGCCTTTATCAAAAGAAGTCCTGAAATTACTACACAATCAACAAATTACTATTTCCTCTCCCCAAAATCTATAATAATTCTATAACATAATTTGCCAAAAAAAAAAAAAGTTTCCTAAATCAGTGAGAGATGGAAGAATTATATGTGCATAGTTTCAATGATTGTATGAGAAACAATAAAAAGACTCTCTCACCCAATTCATGCAACTTATTTTTTAAATATTGTGTGGGTTTGATACCTTCCTGCTTCCATGGCTAAGGCACCTGAACGCAATCCTGTACATCATCTTTTGGTTAAATTCTGAACACCATAATGTTTTGCCTTTTTATATGAGATTAAATCAATTATTTAGTATTTACTTTATTATATTTTAGTTAGTATATACGTTATTATGAAAGATAGTATGTTGTTTAACAGTAAAAATGTGCTGTTTAACAATCTTTCAGTCTACATAAGGACCATTTATGGTAATCATGTCATCCATATGACAGGGTAAACAATGAAAATTACTGGCATTTTATATTTTTCTTATTGTTAATAAATCTCATGAAAAGACAAAACTCAACGGTATGTTAGTCAGATTTTTTTTTTAAATGCTTTCTGACTTCCTGTCTGAGGCTCTCAGCTCCAAGCCCATTGGTTCCTGAAAACATCAATCTTTAAAAACCCTCATCAATGTATATGTAAAGGCTCTAAAACAACTCATCACTGTAGTTTTTATCAAACATTACTCAAACGGGAGAAAGATCTTTTTGGGGACTATTTTGAGTATGGCAGCATTACTGTACTGTACATTACTTTTAAAACCACATGTGATATACATTTAAGGAATATTTCCATTTTTGGAAAATGCCTATTTGCTTTCTTGCCTAGTCTTTTGTCCACATTAAACAGCTTTTTAATAAGTTAGCTGCTGCAACGTGATATCATGACTTTGCGTAAACATACACGGCCCTTTCTGAAGCCAAGTGGCGTGTGTATTGGTATCACCGTGTATGTAAGAACGGGACGTTACATTTGGAGCTATCCATGTGTATGTTTATGCCCGAATGGGACGTTGCATTTGGAGTTTGGGTTGGATTTAGGAAAACAATAACGGGACAACAACGGCACGGTTGGGTTTAGGAAAAGAAGAAAGCAACAGTTGAGTTTAGGAAACGTGACACATGGGACATGATCCCCAGTCTCCTGGGTGAAAGTCCTGTGTTTGACCCATCCTCCCCCCCGACCAACCTCCCTACGAGGATTTCCGGCCTTTCATACTACTCGCTACGGCGTCAATTGACACGCAATCGCAAGGTAATGCAAGTCAATGGAGGCCAAACGGGCGTTGATAAACACGCTAAAAAGCAATTATGCATCTTGATAACACGCCAAAATGGCGTATGAATTGGCGTGTCATACATACACCACTTCATGAGATCAGTCTGGCTGCTGAGACACTAGTGGGAGATTTTGTTCCATCTGGACAGAGACAGACTACTTGTTTCCAGTCTTTATGCTAAGCTAACTGGCTTCATATTTACCACACAAATACCAGTGCTTTTGATCTTCTCAGCTAATTCTCTGCCAGAAGGCGAATGAGTCTATTCCCCAAAATGTTAAAACTACTCCTAAAAGTGAATGCCGGTTTAAGTAAAACTGGATAAATGCAGCTGCTGGAACGTTTATATTACCTTGATGTTAAATAAGCACTGAGTTAGTTTTCATGAAATTTCTTTGATGTGTTATCAAGCGTACGCCGTTGTGACGGAGAGTTTGTAGATGTGGTTAATAATTATTTTCCAGCTGATATCTAAGAATCAACAGAAGAAAAGCAGCGGGCGCCTTCGTGTCCTCCTCCACACTGACCTGCAGTCATGCTGCTGAACGCTCTGCTCTTAGTGTTGAGCTCTCAGGGCGTCTGGACCAGAAAGTCCGAACCTTCCCTGGATCAGGCGGACGCAGGGTTCTTCAGGGGATCGGACAAATATGACTTTGCCGTGCAGGTTCCTGCTGCGGGGATGGAGTGTTTCTGGCACTTTGCTCACCAGAGTGGAAGCTTCTACCTGACGTACATGGTGAGAGTTTTCACTGTTTTCACCTGCACGATGGGTTTGGTCTTGTCTGCATAGATAAATGTTTGTAATCTGATGTACACTGTCATGAAACGAATGCACAGTAAGGTTGGTTTCTGTGGCTGTTTACCTTTTGTCCTCAGGCTTATCGCACTAACTTTCAATGTCATCCGGTTTGACTTTTGAACATGAAAATTCAGTCCCATGGGATTAATGTGTGCAAAAGTTTTCCCATACCTTCAAGAAATAAAGATATGTGTAATACTATTATACTTGAAGGTCCAGTGTGCAGGATTTAGGGCAATCTATTGGAAGAAATGGAATATTATATAAGCTATGTTTTCTTTAGTTTATGATCCACTTAAACTAAGAACTGTTGTGTTTTCATAAGCTTGGACTGAGCTGTTTATCTACATACAGATAGAGTCCTCTTTGTGGATGTATATTAAGAACTGGATACAACGTCTGAGGTGGAGCCTTGTTCATTTCTATGAGTTACTTAGCTGAGCATGAAGCCATCATGGAGCCAGTAATCACTCGGAAAATTAGCGCTGCTTCCAGACTGTCCGGCCCATAGAGCAGGCACACGAGAGACCTCCGCCTGCTAAGCCGGCTATTTGCGGTTTAGGGCTCAGCTAACTTGAATGGGGATTAACTGATTTAAAGTGGCGGCTCTTCTAGACTTTCCAAATGTTATCCGATAGAGAAACGAGTCATTTCATGGGGTTTGTGATGCTGAAAAAAGGGTATCCACTGATTTACAGACGTCTCTTTCCGCCATGTAAGTCTACCGGGAGAAGTCTTTTTGGGCCAGATGGCATCATGTGATGAACACAGAAGTTGTAATTCCACAGTTTGGCCACTTTATTCAATTTGCTTTAAAGCCTGGAGCACTTCCTGGGGGCCTGGTCCTTCTTTTTCCAGGGAGTGCACAGACCAAACTCTGGCTCTAGAGAGGGCCGTTCACATTTAGGTATTGGCTACCTTAGTCCTCCTACACACTTAAACGCGGTTGCAATCTGCAACATCACCACTAGATGTTGTACCTGTTTGTGTAAGATATATCAGGCTTTAATATACACAGACAATATCAGTTATAGTTCATGATCGTTGTCTCATGGGGACTTGCTTAATGTGTGAACACAGGTTCAGTGGGTAACCGGGATGGCCAGTGATCCCCGGCTGTTTGTGACGGTCAACTCGCCACAGGGTGCTCTCGTGGCTTCAAAGAACGAGGCCGTCGGTCAAATGAACTTCCAGACTGAGATGACAGGTAGGATGATCAGAAACACACATATACATTCAATAATTATATTCCGTCTGTGAGGTAACTGCAGTGTCCTCCCAACAGGTTTTTACCGGTTGTGTCTTGGGAACCACAACAACCAGTTCGGAGGCATCAGGGTCTTTGTGAACTTTGGCGTGATCTACGAAGGCTTCGAGGAGTCAAAGAGAGAGATGGAGGAGGGAGAGATGGTCCTCAACAGCACTTTGGCCGGTATTGAGGTATTTGTCTGACTTCAAGTCTCTGGGATTTAAGACATAGTTATGTTTAGCACAGTCAGAACCAGGTTTGCTGGAGCTGAATCAACAACGTTTTACAAAAGATTAAACAGCCATTTCAGTTTTTACTCAACAGAATATTTCAGGGTTTTGTTGATTGTCACAGCATAACCACAACTCTGGGAAAACTTGATCATTACGTGTCTAGGCTTACAAAGTTTGGCTGCCTGTGCCTTTGAATCTAAAGAGCTAAAGGCTCGGTTTGCCAGGCTACAGGCTAAGGTGATGGCCTACCTGTCCCCACTTAGTCATTGGTTGGTGTTGATCACCCTCGATGCTCCGGTCACAGTTCATTCGTAGACATTTAAGACTCAGACATTAAAGGTGCAATATGTAATACTGGCAGCCAGTGTTCAAGGAGAAAATACTGGCATTAGCATCGTTGTAAGAAAAGATAGTATTTCAACTTAGCATGTTTCCTTAATATCTGATGATGCATTGGGGTCATTTTGGGATTTATTACAGTAAATATATTACATATTGGACCTTTAATATCAACACAACTTGTTTGGGAAATGAATTTTTTCATTACAGCATTCAGAAACACATGGCTCACAATGTCCCCGTCAGTAGCCTACCACTGCTGTGCGGTGAGATAAGCCACCCCCACCTCAGCCTGGCAAACCAATAGGATTGTGCCATGGCATGAGCTATTTCATAAGTCTCATCATCCCTAAATTATAATAATTTAAACAACATGAGAAAATGGGACTCACTTGCCACTTCATCCAAATCACAAAGCAGTCCTTCATTTTAATTTTGGCTTTGATAGAATTATTTCATGACATTTTTCTTCAAAGTTAAAGAAGAACTTTTTTTAAATAATAAATAAAAGTTAACATTACAGTTCAATGTATTCCTATTTGTAAACAGCAGATACACCTCCTCAAATATTGAGTAAAGCTTTTTTCATGGAGTACTTTGTGACTCACTTCATTCACATTCACTTATCTACCTATCATCTAAAGCCTGTTGCATACTATGACATGAAACTCTACAGCGTACCATGTCTGCTTTAGGAGAGTGTGCAGAAGCTCCAGAATCAGATCTTCCACATGTGGCGTCATTACAACTTCGCCCGCATGAGGAAAGGGAAGGACCACTACCTGCTCCTGTCCAACTTCAACTACGTCACTTGGTGGTCGGCGACCCAAAGCCTCGTCATCCTCCTGTCCGGATACCTGCAGCTCTGCGTCCTCAAAAGACTCTTCCGCACGGACTCCAGCCGGCCGAGATGCTGAGAGCAGAACATTCGGATGTTTTTTTGATCGCTGCTTTGATTCTACTTCTACTGTCTCATATCAGATTTTTATTGATGCATGTTTGGAAAAGATAAAAGATCCTGCACGCTGTCTGAAGCTAGAGACTGAATCACTTCTTTGATAAAGAGAAATTTGAGTCCTAAACATTCTTTCTTGTTCTTTCTTCTGTTGATATAGGCACCCTGACATTTAAAAAAAAAAAAATAATAATTTTAATGTGAGACAATACAAGAAACTACAAGTGATACAAGACATAAACAGACAGTCATATAAAGAAAGAAAAAAAAATAGAAAAAAGAAAAGAGTAAAATAAAACTAGCAGTTGCAGTGCAAAATTTAATATTTCATGTGCTTATTCAGTCACTTTTCAAATTCCTACCCCTATACATATTACTCTAGACCATTCTTCTTTTCGGTATAATTCTAATGGGGACCATTCCCTTACAAAAACATCAAGCGTATTTCTTAGTACATCTGATAGTCTCTCCAATGGCTGATGGACACCCTGACATTTTACAAGTTATTGTCTCTAGATAATATATATGTATATATCATATATTTTGATGAGTTTAGGGACTGGTGAAGTTTAACTATAATAGTAACAGCTCGTTCTGAGCCTCTCAGTGCTGGTCTGGTGTATCCGGTACCTTCTTCCCGACCAGGGAGAGAGAACAAAGAACAGACCCGTGTGGTTTGGATCTTTAATAATTCTCCTGGCATTTTTTTGTCAGTGTAAATATGCTTTAGGCAGGGGAGGGCACCGCCTATTGTGTGTACATCATTCATGTATGATTTGATCCATTTTCACTTTTGATTTCTCAGAAACCTCAACCCCACAGAGGTGTCAAGTAACAAAGTACAAATACTTTGTTACCTTACTTAAGTAGAAATGTTGGGTATCTATACTTTACTGGAGTAATTATTTTACAGCAGACTTTTTACTTCTACTCCTTACATTTTCACGCAATTATCTGTACTTTCTACTCCTTACATTTTAAAAATAGCCTCGTTACTCCTATTTCAGTTCGGCTTGTTTTCATTCCGGCTTATCATCGTTCAAAAAAACACCAAAAAAACCTATCCAGATAAATCGCGCCATCCGGAGAGAGTGAATTTGATTGTGGTTGGATGAGAAGTATAAACATTCTGACACCCTATTGGTTTGTACGCGATCCATCGCACCTGCACAGACCCAGTGCTAATACGGCACCGGTGTCTTAACGACCGTTATCTACCGGACCGAATAGCAACGCGGATTTTGGTGCCTTATTAGGTGCCACTTAAATGCCTGCGCTTCTCTCTGATGCTCCGAAAATCGACGTTAGAGGGAACTGAAACATTGCCGCACGTGACGCTAGTCAACACTACACCTGACAGCAGCTAACGTTAGCTTACCGTTAGCTAGTAGCTGGAGTAAACACGGTTAAAATGCTGACAGCTAAACGGTGTGAAAGTGTGTCTGTATTTCAATGGAGAGGATTCTAACGCCAGACTGTAGCTGCCGTTGTCTGAAAAACACAGAAGAGATGTGTCACCTTTTTCAGCCCTTCTGAGTTTGCACGTATGATTTTAATATAACATTATAGTCATTATGGCCATTATTTTTTTGTGGAGGTGGGGTAGTGCACTATAGGCCCCTGTGGGGCGGGCTAAGCTTTTGTCCTTAATGACATTTTTTTCCCCTTACATTACTTTTACTTTTATACTTTAAGTAGTTTTGAAACCAGTACTTTTACACTTTTACTTGAGTAAAAAAGCTTGAGTTGATACTTTTCAAACCCTAGTATCTGGACTTCTACTTGAGCAATGAATGTGAATACTTTTGACACCTCTTCACAAAGGTGTTTTCTGTGAAATGTTCTTTGTCTTTTTGACACTATGAATGAATTGTATCGTCTTAAAAGCTATAGACTTACAAGACACACTGGTTGAGATTAATACAGTAGTTGAGGAACATTTCGATGCTTAGACAGAGGGTTGACATATGATACTAATTCTGTGTGTAAGACGAGAAGAAGGAGAGAAAATAGAGGGAAGTAAAAGAAAGAATTAAAGTTCCTGATGAGATCAGTTAGAGGCTGAGCTGTCACATCGATAAAGACACAGTTACTCTCCATTAGTCCGGTTATAGATATTATATGTCTCCAGTGGGTGTGTCTCTGGTTTATTCGCTGTGAGGTAGTTTGATGTAGCACAGCCACAAATTTTGCCCAGTGGGCACAGTGTTAGCAATATGCCGAAAATGTTTAAGCATGATAAGAACACATGAATTGTCATTGTCTCTGACTTACACACTTGGATTCAGACATGCAGCGGCCAAAAGGTAAATAATCTTTTAAGGAGTTTGATGATTACATTACATTATTACTGCTGTCCTGTGAAACAGCCCATGAAATATTTCAAGGGCTAAAAAAATTCACACAATTCAAAAAATCCACACAATCCTCATTCTGTGGAAATATACGTTCCAAAGTTAATCTGAAGCTAATATGAGGCCTTTTTTAAACAAAGTTTACAATCTTTTTAGTACCTAATTCACTCTCTGTGTTTTCTTATTGAGCTGCAGTGGAGTGACAGCAACACAAAGACTGTAATTGTTCCTGAAAGACGTTTGACGTATGAAGATGTCCTCTTGATTTGTCTAATTCAGACTGCTGAAGCCTGAAATTAACGTCTTTTAATCTGGACCTGACTAGGTTTCAGTGGACAGCTTTGATACATGCACATATTACATAATATATACTGATATTACAAACGAAATGTGTTAAAAACCCCAGAATCACAATCAGCTTTAATGGACAATTAAGTGTGAACACACAAGCTAGGGTGTAATTTCCACTGGGGACAGGGAGGACATGTCCCCCCCAGTTTTCAAAATCCTGTTTGTGTCCTGTTTGTGTCTGTCATTTCCCAGAAATGACAATGAATCATTTCTAGGAAATCACAGAGACCGGTTCCTCCTGAATGCACTTGACTCGACTTTGTGAACGTACAAAGATAAGAGGAAACTAGACAAGGTACATTTACTCAAGTATTGTACTTTAAGTACATATTTGATGTAGTTGTTCTTTACTTGACTGTACAGATCTTATTCTTCATACGTATACGTATTTCAGAGGGAGGTATTGTGCTTATTAGGTTCATAAAATAAGATGCATTGTGATAAGTAAACAACCCAACAGTATGTTGTTCACATTCCACACCATGTGCACATTACCTTCAAAGATTGGTATTCAAGAGACTGGTTCTCACCATCAAACAAAAAGGGACGGGCCAAAATTCTGGAGGCCACTCCGAGGGAACTCTGCATCATTCTGGACTCTGTCGCCACAGCGATGGAGAAATTATCCAAAATCAGTGCTCTTAAGATTGCCCTGAAGTCCAGAAGTCAAGAAGATAAGTTCTGGAGGATGGACAGAACACTCACTGATATCCTCCATGTCCTGTCTGGGACTCTAAACATTGAGCCAAGGAGATTTAATCATTATGTCGTGCTACTAGCTAGATACTAGCTAGCATTAGCTACTAAGGTTAGCCTGCAGTTTCGTGAACAGAGCTCATCCATGGCTTCATCTCTCATCCACGTTACAAGCTTTACAGCATACAGCCCTCGGATGGATCATAAGAGACCACCAAGGCCATGTAATCACTATGTCTGTAGTAACGTTATGTAGGCATATAGCTATGTATAGTGTTACCGTTCTCTTAATACATCCATGCTAGCTACCCCTGATATTTGCTACTAGCCGATAGCCCCGCCAGTTTGGGAAACGCTAATGACGTTACATCCACAGGCTTTAGAGCATACATACATCCCTTGGGTGTATCATAAGATAATACCATGGACGTATTAATAGAACACATGGTGAATTACAACCATTAGCTATATCCATTACAGCTACAGGACCTCGGGAGAACAGTCATGTGAGCGGACGGGCGCAGTCCCGTGGGTCTGCTCGCGTCTATTATGCACGTTCATCTTACATAGTTTAATAACTATGGATTCAGCTACTAGTGAATGTTAAAAATGTTAAAAACAAGACATTTTAAACAAGGACCCTTTAATTGTTCGGGCTGGTAAGTTGATCTACTCTTTCGCCATGCAAAATCTATGTGAAAAGTCTTTCTGGGCCATGCAGTTCCACCGTTATCTGCTAAGCCCATGGTGGCTTTAAGACATGGCACGCTTCCTGGGGGCTTGGTGTAACCACCTAGCTCCCATGAATAACTCCCGCCTATGGCCCCTGCGACCATGTGTAACCCCCCAGCTACCATGTATTACCAGGCCAGGATTATCCATAAGGGCAAGTGGGCCAGTGCCCAGGGGCACCAACCATTCACAACCAGACGGGGGGCACCACATGACACAAGCTTTAACAATATTTTCCGTAAATTGTTATATTATTCACTTGAAATTGTTGAAAGACCATACATTACTCGTTTATGAACACTCATTTCACAATAATAATAATAATAATAATAATAATAATAATAATAATAATAATAATAATAATACATTATAAATAAATCAATATTACATGACCACTATCACTCCCCCTCCCCAATCTGTCAGAGTTGAGTTGGTCCACAGGTACGCGCAAATGTATAATTTGGGGGATGGAGCGGGGGGTTTACCAATAATCAAAAGTGGACAGTTTAACCACCCCAAAAATGTTATCATAATGATGAATGTAAAATATTAACTGTTACAAAACATGATAAGTGGTTGGCTTTCTTGATTCAATGTAATTGGCAAGCAAAGAAAACCATTTTTCATGTATAGTGCCCAGGGGCACCACATTGTCTTAATACGGGCCTGTGTATTACCCCAATCCCATGCCCCCCTTGATGTGTAACCCCCCAACTTCCATGCCTAGCTATAGGCCACTGGTCATGGGCGCCAAAGCCCCAAGGGCTTTTTCGCCAAAAGCTACTGTAATATTAGCCTGGCTCCGCCCTCCTACGTACTTACGCTAAATTTTCATTTCCCTTCTGTACTACATCTGGGTTCATGGTATAGTCTTTGGATTTCTCCTTCAAAATTTTTGGCGGTCCAATCAGCGAACAGAGGGAGTGGCTGAGAACGATGACATTGAGGCCCAGCTGTGCGCTTGAGTTGCGGTGGAGAAAGATGCGAGCGAAGCCATTCGGTCCGCTGTGGCAACGCTGCTGAATATCCAGAAGTTAAAGTCTGAGCAAGAACAATCTTTGCTGAGTTGTGTTGGTGGCCATGATGTCGTGGCCCTCCTCCCCACGGGGTTCGGGAACAGTTTGATTTTCCAGCTCGCTCCGTTAGTGGTGAAGGAGTTAGCTAAGGCTAACGCTAGCGATGCTAAGCCGACGTCACGACCAAACGTTAGCGATTGGTTACGGCAGATCCAGAGTGGCTCTGGGCAGATCCAATGTTTTAAACTTCAACAGAGTACCCGCCTTCAAGGAAGTTAACACTCGTCAATGGAGAGAGGCCAGACTCTCTGGACAAATGAAATGGACCAGAGTCTGGTAGGACCAGGCTAGTGTACCAGAGTCTGGTAGGACCAGGCTAGTGTACCAGAGTCTGGTAGGACTAGGCTAATGGACCAGAGTCTGGTAGGACCAGGCTAGTGTACCAGAGTCTGGTAGGACCAGGCTAGTGTACCAGAGTCTGGTAGGACCAGGCTAATGGACCAGAGTCTGGTAGGACCAGGCTAGTGTACCAGAGTCTGGTAGGACCAGGCTAGTGTACCAGAGTCTGGTAGGACCAGGCTAATGGACCAGAGTCTGGTAGGACCAGGCTAGTGTACCAGAGTCTGGTAGGACCAGGCTAATGGACCAGAGTCTGGTAGGACCAGGCTAGTGTACCAGAGTCTGGTAGGACCAGGCTAATGGACCAGAGTCTGGTAGGACCAGGCTAGTGTACCAGAGTCTGGTAGGACCAGGCCAATGGACCAGAGTCTGGTAGGACCAGGCTAGTGTACCAGAGTCTGGTAGGACCAGGCGAATGGACCAGAGTCTGGTAGGACCAGGCTAATGGACCAGAGTCTGGTAGGACCAGGCTAGTGGACCAGAGTCTGGTAGGACCAGGCTAGTGGACCAGAGTCTGGTAGGACCAGGCTAGTGGACCAGAGTCTGGTAGGACCAGGCTAGTGGACCAGAGTCTGGTAGGACCAGGCTAATGGACCAGAGTCTGGTAGGACCAGGCTACTGTAATATCTGTAAACTTTGGTTACTCCCCCTAACACTGGCAGAAGTTACACAAGTCATATCTTTAGTGTTGTAACATGAATCCAACATATTACTAATTTAGTAAAGATAAATCTTTGATGACAGACTTACTGGTAGGTAAGATAGCCATCCACAGATACAGTTAAGCTTAAATATTCCCTGTGCCACATTTTAACATTAAAACATGGTGTATAAATATATGAATATGCCAACAATTTGTATTTTAATATCTTAGTATTATATGCACCATAGGAAGCTAGGTGTAAAGGCTTTAGGGCGTCATTTTCATTTGTAAATGTTATTTAATTACACATTTTTTCCTATAACTACTGGATTAGTTACTTTTATTTTGTTATTAAATCATGTAACTGGGCACTGAGTCATAGATGCCATGATTTTTTAAGCTACAACATCTAAGACAGAAGTTAAACTGGTGAATCGCGAGAAAAGACTAACAAACTTTCATTTTCTCTCTCTTGCACACAGGATTCAGACAGGCGACTTGTCAACAGGTAAATAATCTTTCATGAATTTTGATGATTTTAATCTGAACTTTATGAGACCGTATATGATCACTGCTGTCCTGTAAAACCTTTGTGAAAATGAATACTTTAATCAGATAATCCAGTTGGTTTTGAAATTGTTTATTTTGCTTAGTAAGTAAGGGCGTTTTCACACCAACAGCCTTTAGTTTGTTTGTCCTTCTGGTGCGGTTCGTCAGGTCAGGTGAGAACGCGGCATTCGCACTCGGGTGCGCACCAAAAGCGGACCAAACAAGCGTACCGAGACCTGCTTGAAGAGGTGGTCTCGGTGCGCTTTCAATCCAACTCTGGAGCGGTTCGTTTGTGGTGAGCAGGGCCTGAAGTTAACTTTTTTGACCACCAGCCACTGTGGCAGGTGGATTTAAAAATCCACCTGCCACAGTGACTTTTTACCAGCCAGTTTTTTTGCCTC
The DNA here is from genome assembly GCA_023566125.1 of Zingel zingel. Lineage (NCBI taxonomy): Eukaryota > Metazoa > Chordata > Actinopteri > Perciformes > Percidae > Zingel > Zingel zingel. Next base: position 4,188,238 of record CM042320.1, on the reverse strand, counting down.
ATAAAGGTGAAAACAGGACTTGCTGTGTCTCTATGATCCTATCCTGTCCTATTGATGGTAGTCTACTCGTGGACATTGCGCCGTCATCACATGCTGTAGGGGGGCCCGCCTTGATAATCCTGCATAGGGGTTCACATAGACAGTGGAAGTTGCAAAAAAAGTTTAAATTTTTTTTTGTATAGTTCTTTAAAAATAAAAAAGGAAACTTGTTTTGGGGAGAATAATAATGATTACTATTAATTAATTACTCTGGGCTGAGATTTCCTATGAACCTTACCAAAAAGGCTCAGGATGCTGCAAATGTTGGTATAATATGAAACTGGCTGGTGGATTTAAGACACAAAATAATAATTTATTGAATGAATCAAATATGAACGTATCTGTCACTGTCAGTGGCTTGTTGATCTTTACATTGTTAGTTAATTTCCTAACCTGGTCTGGGACACACATTCATACGGTTTCATAAAGTACTTATTGGACTAACTTATCATTGCACTTACAATAACGAGCGTAGCTGTCCTCTATTTAGGTCATCCTGTACGTCTCGTCTCCGGTTTTTCCTGCATCCACCGTGTGTGTGTGTGTGTGTGTGTGTGTGTGTATGTATGTTGTGTGTGTGTGTGTGTGTGTGTGTGTGTGTGAGTGAGTGTGTGTGTGTGTGCGTGTGTGTGTGTGTGTGTGTGTGTGTGAGTGAGTGTGTGTGAGTGTGTGTACTAAGCAGCCCCGCCCGCTGCAGAGAGCCGACAGTATTGAAAGAGCAGCTGCTGACTTTAGAGTGAATAAACGCAGCACGGGGACTGCTGGGATTGTCGAGAGTGATGAAAATGCGATAGGGGGACCCGGCTGTCAATCAATGTCTTCCAGTGATGCGGGCCCCTGATTGGACCAGGCCCGTAAGCAACCGCGGACCCTGGGCAGGTAGATTGACAGTGTTACCCGCCAATTACAAAATTCACCCGCATTTGGCGGGTGGTCGGGTGTTAATTTTATGCCCTGGTGGTGAGAACGTGATTCGTACTTGAACCGCACCAACTAATATGTACTCCACCAGTCTGAGCTGATGTCTGTAGTGTGTTTAGCAATCTGCAATGCAGCAGAGCAGCAAACTGTAGCAGCTTGCAGTGTTTCTCTCACAGAAACAGACTGCGGTCAAGCTCGCCGTCCGTGGTCAAACCAGCTGCCGCTAAAGTTGGAGACAGACGCCGGCAGAGCATACTGTCTGATCACCAGACTGTACAGATGGAAAACTTTATTACTTCTTTCAACTATCAAAAAAAGGCAGCGTTTACCAGAGACTTTCCTTCAGTTCTTACCTTTCACAATAAAAGCCCAGAACATATACTACACTGTTCTCAAGAGGAAACTAAATTCACTGAGTATTTTGCTAAAAGGAAACCCAATAAATAGAGTACAGTAGCTTAGTGTTAGCTTGTCCTGCTTCAGGGGGAGACAGGGCTGGAGTCTCCGGAGCTAACCCCCGTCACTCCACTCAGCCGGCAGGTAAATAGGACACGGTTCACCTCCAGTGGTTTTGAGGAGCTGCAACATTTATTTGTGCTCAAACTGCAGAATCACTTGCATCACTTCACTTGAAACCTGTCGCAAATAGTATCTCAGCCAGTGTGAATACTTTTCATGCCAAATATCCGCAGGCGAATATACAGTATGTGTAACGGCCTTTAGGCTCTTATTGGAAAACTACCACACTACCTTACAGTACTTTTCTGTTACTCAGAGGGACATTATCAGACTCGCTCCGCTGACTGGCTTTTACTTCATATTCCCCGAGCTCGTTCTGCGCTTGGAAAAACTGCTTTTGACTTTAGCGCACCCGACTCCTGGAACAAATCACGGCCCTTTCTTAAAATCAACTAACTTGTGCCTTTTGGACGGTTTAGCAACTCCTCAGCATAGTGTTATAAATTTAAAACATGTTGCTCCCTCCAGTTAACAGACACGGACACAAGGCGTTCTTGTTATTAGTTGAATCATGTCATCCTCGATGCCGTCAAATTGCCGTGAGAACTAAATAAAACATAAAAATCACATACATTACAGAAATAAGAATATTCTCACAGAGAATAGCGCATGAATAAAATAAACACAACGTTAGATTGACTGTTAATAAACCGTCACACAGTTATGCTTTTGCATTGATAATTACACATTAAAAAGAACTATGCATACCTCATTGGCCGCGTTAACTAATCAATAAATATCTGAACCAACCAAACCTCAGAACAGTTCCGCTATATAAGTCTACATAAACAGGTCAGCTTGTACACATATTTCAAAATAAAAGAAATGCAGAGAAATATAAATATTATGATATATTTAAACGTGATTTCTTATCAAATTAAAAACTATTCTTTTATGAAACTTAAATTATGCAACTGTCTCTGCTGGCAGCTACAAAACAGGTTGTTTAAAGTAAAAGTTTGGAAATATGTTTAACTTCTGTTCACGCTGTTACCGTCTATAGGGGCTTTCCGACCGGAGGGATTTTTGCAGTTCTTAGAATTAAACGTTCCTTGAACACTTTTTTCGTCATGTTCTGACAGGAAAATTTGGGGATTTTTAAGTTCCTCTGGCCGCAGTGGCGTACTTTTTTAGCTCCTACTTCAGAGCAGGGTCTTTCCCTTTTCCCTTTTCCTAGGTGGACTTGATTGGTCGAACTTATAAGTCCCGCCCACTGCCAACTCGGAACTTGCAGACAGAGCAACAACCAACAACAGGACATTTTTAACAATTTTCACTGTCTTATTCATCATTACATTCACGTGGAACACAGGATGCAGAAAACAGGATTGTTTCCCCCAGAAAGGGGCGTGGTGATTGAGTCTTCTCTAGAAGAACTATCGCAGGCCTAATGTATACAGTAGGCTCGTTCGAGATGAGCTCGCCTGTAAAGTGGACGAGAGCAGGCGGCAGCAGCCGGGGGCGGTGACAGAAATCCGCTGTCAAGTCGGACAGTTTCCAGCCGATACCAGCAGCCTTCAGGCTGAACAGGAAGTGACAGAAACACTATGGTCCGATTCCGATTTAATAAGATGTTATCAGACCCATATATCAGCTCCTACACGGTCTCCAGATGTTTTAATTATGACAGAGTAGCTGTTAAAATGCTCTACATGCAATATGTTGCTGATTTTAATTACCAACATACTGTAGATGATCTGTAATCTGATCAGATTTAGTCTCTCTGACTTCTAAACATAACTCTCAGCCTCACATGTGTTCTGTTCAGAATAAGCCTTTAAATCAGACACATAGCAGTTAAAATCCCTCCAAATCCAAATCAATAAAAAGTTTACATAAAACGTTATCATGTGAACATCATCATGCTGATTGGTTGTGAACCAATCAGCTGTTAGATCAGCTGAGTTTCCCAGCATGCTCTGAGTCCGCCTGGCTCTTGCAGTCAGTGGAAAGCAACTGCGGCACCTGGCTCTAAAAACTGCGGCCGCCTTGATCTCGTGAGGTTATCGTTGACCACGTGTGCATGACGTCAGAGCAAGTCAGGATCAAGTCGGACACAAATCTAACCGGCATGCATTGGGCGGGGATCGCCGGTGATCGATTCTGCGCAGATCTGGCTCATCTCGAACGAGCCTACCATTTGCAGACCGTAGAATGCAGTGATTGACCAATCAGAATAAAGTGTTAAACCAAGCTGTGTAATAAAATATAGCTTAACTGCCTTAATGCCTAAATGCCTTCACTGTAATCACTGCAATCACTGTGATTTAATTTATAGTTCTGTCTGATTAATGTCAGTCCATTTAGCATTTTCTTCCAAGCTAACCCGGATCATGGAGCTCGTGAAAACTGCGTCAGCATTCGTACAGGTCATACCAGACATAACAGGGTTCGTGCAAGAGATCGGCAAGATCATAAAAATGATCATCGACTACCGGACTAGCACTTTGAAGGATAATAATGTGGCATTATCAAGCTTTTACCAGAGACTTCAAGATCTGGACGACCTGGTGAAGTCCATTCAACAGTGTCATGTTTTATCCCTGTGTCAAGTTATGGTTTTTAGTTTGTATTACATTTTCTGTTTTGTCTTCAACTTCCTGTTTTATTTTGAAGGTTGTCTGTTTTATTTCCTGTTAGTTTCTTTCCAGCTTGTGTGATTACCTGTCCCGCCCTAATGTGTTGCATCTGTGTCTAATTTAGTTGTGTATTTAAGTTCTGTCTCCCCCTCTCTCCAGTGCGAGATTGTCTGTTGCCATGTGTCCAGCTTTTGAGCGTTTTCCCCGTGTTCCTGTTACCTGTTGTTTTTGGATTTCCCGGATTTTTGGACTTTGCCTGTCTCCTGGATTTTTCCCTATTGCCTGTCGTTTATTGGACACTGTTGCTGAGTTTATTTGTTGATAAATAAACTATTGTATTTTACATTCTGAGTCGTGCCTCGTGGGTCCATTATCTGTGTGCTTGATAAACAGGATGTAAACGAAGCCTCTGTGTACGCTGCTTTAGAAAACCTCAAAGATGTTCTGTCTTCAGCTCATACAAAGATCAAGAAATTGAAAGATGAACAGAAACTTAAACTCAAAAGCTGCACAGAGTTCAACATAATTAACCAAAGTCTCACTGAGGCCTTTGTGAATCTCTCTGTGGCTCTGCATGTCCACCAAAGGAAGAAGCCGGTCGCACAGGAGAAGAAGCTGGACACACAGGAGAAGAAGCTGGACACACAGGAGAATAAGCTGGACACACAGGAGAAGAAGCTGGACACACAGGAGAATAAGCTGGACACACAGGAGAAGAAGCTGGTCGCACAGGAGAAGAAGCTGGTCACACAGGAGAAGAAGCTGGACACACAGGAGAAGAAGCTGGACACACAGGAGAATAAGCTGGACACACAGGAGAAGAACCTGGTCACACAGGAGAAGAAGCTGGTCGCACAGGAGAAGAAGCTGGTCGCACAGGAGAAGAAGCTGGTCGCACAGGAGAAGAAGCCGGTCGCACAGGAGAAGAAGCTGGACACACAGGAGAAGAAGCTGGTCGCACAGGAGAAGAAGCTGGACACACAGGAGAAGAAGCCGGTCGCACAGGAGAAGAAGCTGGACACACAGGAGAAGAAGCTGGTCGCACAGGAGAAGAAGCTGGTCCAACAGGAGAAGAAGCTGGACACACAGGAGAAGAAGCTGGACACACAGGAGAAGAAGCTGGTCACACAGGAGAAGAAGCTGGTCCAACAGGAGAAGAAGCTGGACACACAGGAGAAGAAGCTGGACACACAGGAGAAGAAGCTGGTCCAACAGGAGAAGAAGCTGGACACACAGGAGAAGAAGCTGGACACACAGGAGAAGAAGCTGGTCCAACAGGAGAAGAAGCTGGTCGCACAGGAGAAGAAGCTGGTCGCACAGGAGAAGAAGCTGGACACACAGGAGAAGAAGCTGGACACACAGGAGAAGAAGCTGGACACACAGGAGAAGAAGCTGGTCGCACAGGAGAAGAAGCTGGACACACAGGAGAAGAAGCTGGACACACAGGAGAAGAAGCTGGACACACAGGAGAAGAAGCTGGACACACAGGAGAAGAAGCTGGTCAAACTGGACGACAAGCTGGTCTTTTGTGTTGGTTGTACTGTATTTGTGTTGGTTGTACTGTATTTGTGTTGGTTGTAGCTGCTATAAACTAATTGCCCCTTGTGGGATTAATACAGTTGAATAATTGAATTGAGGCTTTGTGTGCAGGATCATGACCTGCAAAGAATGAAATCAGATTAGAAAATAAGTTGTGTTATACTATAATACTGCCTCATACCCTCATGGCAAGAGCAGTTGTTGAGTGCTACAAAACAACATTTTGATAATGACAAGGCTCCATAATTTTACCATCAAATTCAGTGGGCATAACTCAACTAAATATTATAAAACATATGAAGTTAGGGGTCCCTGCTCCATCTCTCTTTCAGCTAAGGGGTCCTTGGCCTAAAAAACGTTGAAGACCCCAAGCCTTTTAAACTCTAAACTTTCAAACATTTGGAAAGACACCTAAACAAAACACAGTGTTTGTTAGAATGACTAGAACAACGTCAGACACCGTGCTGAGCTGCATCTCAAAACTACTCTTCATGTTCCCAGCTTTTAGACGATGAAGATGAAATCATAAAAGAAGGACCCCCTCCCCCCACAAAAAAAAATAAATAAATAAATAATAATTAAAATATTACAAAAATGCATCTCTAGTGGATGATGGAAACGTCCTTCGTGGGCGAGTTCAAACGATGTTTGTAAAATGTCTCTACTCAAAAAGCCAAACTTCATTTGAGACATCTATTATATATGTATCTGCTGTTTTATTCATATATTACAATGCTTTAGTTAGCCTAAGACTTTGGTGAACTCATTCCAAGCACCAGGACAATTCGTCCACAAGAGTAAATGTTTGTTTTTACAGGAGATTTGAAGAATTTCAAAAAGTGTCGAAAAAAATTTACTTTTCAGTTTTAGGCCCAAATGACCTCTTAACCCTTGGCTCTAGGACTTTGAGCCTCGCTACACAGAAAGCTGAATTGCTCTGACATTTAGATATAAAGTACATGGGTTAGGGTTAGGGTTAGGGTTACTGCCGTTAGCATCGTTATGAAGCAGCGCTGGAGTTTGTGCTGGCTGGGTTCAGATTGCTGTAAGTTAATAATATTGTCTGGCTAACTGTGGATGTGTCGTGTCTCCGGGGCTGTTGTCCACTCTCATCCTGAATGAAGTCCCTTGGCGGCAGGGGGTGAGGCAGAAAAACCAGGATTACCCACCCACCAGGTTAGCCCTTTCTGAACTCTGAGTATAAAAGAGAATAACCTGCATTGTTAATATGGGTGTTTGTTGTTTTTCTGTTTGTATTTAATATATTTACTATTCATTATTATCATTTTATTATTATCATTGTATTATTTCTATGTGAAGCACTGTATACCTCTTGTGCTATATAAAGGAAAAGTTATTTTCACACATCCAAAAGATTGAAGGATTTAAAGCACATTAAATGCTCTTTTGTATTAAAAATGCAAATCACTATTGCCATTTAAATAAATCAAAGGTGATAACCCATGAACTGTATGTGTGAAAAACTATAAGTTGTTGTTAAAACATGTTACAGAGAACTTGTTTTTGATTAAAGGAGCGAACTTTAATACTTGGGTGTGGAGATTCATTCTTTACCTCGGGAACACATAAATATAATAAAATATGCTTCAAACGTAAGTTCACTTCCAACAATAACTTTGTCTTCAATGATTAAATACTACTTTTCCTATTTTAGTGATATGTAAAAGCTAATTATATAATCATATTCTCTATTCTTACAGATTATTGACTGCAGGAAAATTTGTATTTTATACAAACTGATCAGAAAAGACCCAGATTTCTTGAGACTCGTAGCTCCATCTCTTGTGGAAATCGGATTTCTCTCTTTGCAGTTCCTTATCGTGCACGCAAATCATTTTCCCCTTACCGATCATCTTCTTCTCATGGTAGACATGACAGGTCCTAAGCATCCCCTGCTTTATCCTCTATTATTAAATAAATGGGACCATCATACAAAATCAACATCATGATGTGTTGAAGAAGACTTGAAACTAGTGATTGAGACCGTAAACTCATTATGAAAATGTTTACTGAGGTAATACTTTAAGTGAGAAGTAGGCTCATTTGCTCATAGACTTCCATAGAAACTGACTTCTTTTTGGAGCCAGTATTTCCTTTCTCTCCCACAGATTAATTTACTGCAGGAAGTCTGTATTTTTAACACACACGGAAAAGACTCATAGCATCATCTTGTGGTCGTTAGACAGAAACTACTAACTACTAGTATTAATTATGGACATAGATTATACCGTATTTTCCGGACTATAAGTCGCACTTTTTTTCATAGTTTGGCTGGTCCTGCGACTTATAGTCAGGTGCGACTTATATATCAAAATATATATATAATTTAACATGTTTTTAAATGTTAATTCATACTGAAGACATTACCGTCTAAAGCCGAGAGAGGGCGCTCTAGGCTCGTGACAGCTATATGCCCCTCCTAAAGACAACTGAGAAAGAAATGAAAATCCTATTCTGCAGATTTCAAACTGCAGGTAGTAAAATATGCAGCCGAAAACGGTAATCGAGCAGCAGAAAGAAAGTTTGAGTGAGAGAGAAACTTGTGAGGGACTGGCGAAAAGGTGACTCACTGCAACGAAGAAAACAAAGAAAGCTAATCGGCTAATCGCGGGCTGAAAGCAAGATGGCCAGAGCTGGAGGAACGAGTCCACAGACAACGAGCTGCCGGGAGAGGCCTGTCAACGGTGCAGTGGAGTGTGCTATTGTGTAGTTGAATAACTTGCCTTTCGAGATTAAATGTCTGCTCTTATTCTTGGATTTTGTGAAATAAATTTCTAAATAAATGCGACTTATAGTCCAGTGCGACTTATATATGTTTTTTTCCTCTTCATGACGCATTTTTTGACTGATGCGACTTATACTCCGGAGCGACTTATAGTCCGGAAAATACGGTACTCTGCATTACACAAGACCAGTGAGTCACTGTCACAACTATTCTTTCAATCCTATTGGGTGTCACTTGGTACAATGATTCATATATCAGTTCATCTGAGAAAATCGTACCTTTTTTTGGACAAAATTCAAGACGTGAGAAGCTAAACCAACCTAGAACACAATGTTCAGTGCTTGTGTTCACACCAGTCATAAGTTATTTTATTTTTTATTTAATTATGTGATGATTTAAAGGTGCTGTAGGTAGGATTGGAAAGATCCAGGACTTAGCCAAAACATTTGAACATCAACAACTTCTCAATTAGACACCCCCCCTGGCCCTGATTGGTGCATCTGAACAGTTAGACAAAACCCCCCCCCCCCTGGCCCTGATTGGTGCATCTGAACAGGGAGCTGTGGATTTTTGTAAATCTCACTACAGGCTGTAGGTGGAGCCAGAGGAGCTGGATTTATTTTAAATGACCTGCTTCATGTAGTTCTACTGGAACATAGGGTCAGTTTCAGCAAATATGACAGAAAGTTAGTTTTATAAGGTCTCAGAGAAAGACCATGCAAAATATTTCAGACCGTCCTGCCAACCTGTATTAAACATCAATGTACGCTGTAACGATTTGTCAGTCGCTGAAAGCTGCTGCTGTTTTAATCCTGTCAGCCTCTCTGCTGCTTAGTTCCACACCCATCCACACCAACACCCACCCACACCCACCCACCCACACACCCACACCCACACCCACTCACCCACACACCCACACCCACCCTCCCACACACACGGTGGATGCAGGAAAAAAACGGAGATGAGACGTACACGATGACCTAAACTGAGGACAGCTACAGTTGTTATGGTAAGTGCAATAATAAGTTAAAGTCCAATAAATACTTTATCAAACCGTATGAATGTGTGTCCCAGGCCAGGTTAGGAAATTAACTAACAATGTAAAGATCAACAAGCCACTGACAGAAATGTGCAAATTTGATTCATTCAATACATTATTATTTTTTTGTCTTAAATCCACCAGCCATTTTCATATTATACCAACAGCATCCTGAGCCTTTTTGGTTACTAGGAAAACTCAGCCCAGAGTCATTTTATTCTCCCCAAAATATGTTTCCTTTTTATTTTTAAAGAACTATACAAAAAAGCAACTTTCACTGTCTCTCGCAACTTCATTGCAATTTTTTACAAAAGCTCCGGGAAAATCAGGCATTTTGGGCCGCAACAATCTAAAAAAAAGGCTGCGAACTCCTGGAGGGAATGATTAATGCTATGTTACTGAGAGATGAGTCAATATTTGTTTTGTTCATTAAACATGTAGGCCTACAATTACTGCAGAATATGACCAAACTGACCAAACACAATTTTACCATGGTCTCAAAGGCTTTTTTCACATTACTTTTTATTTGCCTATATTTGTGTTGTCTTCGGGTCACATTGGCCCGTTTTTAATTTTTGTTTTATATCAGAAAATATTGGAAATAGAAATAAGCGCTGACAATGTGTGGAAGAAAAATTTTGAAATTTAAAACGTTGGGAAAAGCAAAAACAAACTGTGAAAAAAGGCGTCACAAATGTCATTTCAAGGTTGAAACGAAGACAACACAAGGGTTAATAAAATATGTATTAATAATAAAAAGTAATGTATTGAAGCAATTCAAAATATGCTAGTGCACTTTCTTTTATAAATTTGAATTCTGGAAAAAAAAGGTGGCTGGTAAAAAATAGAAGTGGCTGGTGGGCAAAAAAGTTAATTTCCTACCCTGCATACTAACATTATAAAAACACAATAAAGTCCGAAGGCTTATTTCCATTGTGGTCCTGTAGCAAAACCCTTATCTCGCCACAAGATAAGTCAGCACAATAAGACAACAAGTACAGACAATACAATCAATATATAATAGCATGCAACAGGGTAGCAAGTTGATATTTTCTTTCTTGGTCATAAAATATAAAAACAAGTTGTTACTGTGAACTGCAGCGGCTCTGGAAGTGCTCTACTGTCCGCTCTGCACCCGAGGCCACATGCATAACAGTAGATAGATTCAGGACTAAAACGCACAAATGTAGAAATGTACAAACACACCTTTTTTTTAAATCAGATTTCTAATTTTACAATTTTTTCAATTTTATCAAAACTACAAATAACTTTCTTTTTGGTCCAAAGGTATCAAAGAGACAAGCCTGCATGTTTACTTTGCCGGGGTTACACTTTTGCAAGGCACTGTATCTGTGTCACATTCTCATTAGGGGCTGAGCCCCCCTAAAGGTCTGATCTTAGAATCGCCCCTGGTAAGAGATCTGAATACTTCTTCCAACACTGTCCTTAATGCACACAATTATGTTAATGTTTTAATTTATTGTTAATGATTTTTATGTTCTCATTAGGCTGATTTTCTCTCCCACACTTTGCACATGTTTAACCCCGTATGCTCCACCGGTTCGCTCTTGAACGGACAGTTTATCTCGAGCACCAAAACATCCAGAACCACCGCTGTCCATCGAATGTTGAAAGAAAAATTCCCAATATTCACATTACACATAGTTAAGTAATCCATTGTATATATTAGCACAACTTTAAAGCCAGAAGGGGGTAACATGTTAATTATTATCATGTATGATCAATTCATAAAGTTAAATTAAATGAGCTTGAATCTTTTAGTGAACCATACTGAGCTGTATGAGTTATAAAAAATCATATTTGGTTCGAAATATGATTTCTGAAAATTATAATTAACCAAGTGATAAAAGTGAAATACCGAAAAGTCCTAAAGCCTTTACACATACCCTTTTATGGTGCATACAATACTAAGCTTTTAAATTAAAAATTGTTGACGTATTTGTATATTTATACATCATGTTTTAATGTGCACAGTAAATTCTTAGCTGGCAGCTTAACTGTATCTGTGGATGGCTATCTTATGGCTGCCTCAGCTGTAGGCAGGGGCACACTGGGACAAAAATTCGGCCCTTACCAGCCCAATTTCAGATGGTGACGTTATTTGCTTTATAATTGCAAAAACCAGGCTCACGTGAGATGGCACCAGCAGCATGAGGCACACTTACAGGCTTTCCTAATTAAATAGAATACACAATTCATAAAACCTTCAATTAAACTACCATGGCACCATCTTAGAATAGAATAGAAATTATTGCATATTTAAAACATATTACACACTTAAACACCCAAAACACCAAAGTACGAAGACATAGCGGACCGGCAAGCTTTTATTTTGAAAAGTAGAATCCTGATGGCACCAGACGGGAGGCTCCAGGCTGCAGCCGTACAATCTTGCATATTTTTGTCAAACTAGCGTGAAACGCCAGTGCTGTCTTTTTTCCAGCGGCCCAAGTCGGCCCAAGAGTGAATCGGCCCTTCTGGCATTCGCCAGAACTGCCAGATTACCAGTCCGCCTATTGCTGTAGGCCATTAAGCCTATCATCAATGTTGTGTAGCCTACATTAAAAACAATATCTTTAATAATAATATGTTGGATTCATGTTAATGTATATTTTCAGACATTTACTTTTTTTTTTTAACCGATCAAACAATTATTTGGCGGCCCCCTTGCAGCAACACTGAGTACCCCCTAGGGGTCCCGGACCCCCTGTTGAAGATCTCTGTTTTATTGTATAATACAGCTACCTTTACATTTTGGTTTCCGTCTTCGCAGTTCCTTATCGTGCACACGAATCATGCTCTCATGTTCGTTCAGCTTCTTCCTCTGGTGGACATGCAGAGCTGCAGAGAGACTCACAAAGGCCTCAGAGAGACTTTGGTTTATTTTCGCGAACTCTGATTTGTAGTGTCTGGATTTCAACATCCGAATTAATTTCCGTTTATCTTTGAAATCCTCGATCTTCCGATAAGCTGAAGACAGAACTTCTCCAAGTTTTTCTAAAGCAGCGTTAACGGAGTCTTCATTTACATCCTGTTGAATGGAATTCACCAGGTCCTCCAGTTCTTTGAGTCTCTGGAAAATGCTGGAATATGTCTCATTATTTTCCTTCATAGTGTTAATCAGGTAGTGGACGCTTTGCGAGACCTCGATGATCATTTTCATGACATTCCCGATCACTGGTACCAACTCCATCGTCGCTGACACGATTGGTAGCAACTCCATCGTCCCTGACACGACCTCCATGATCCGGGTTATCTTGGAACAAAATGGACTGACATTAATCAGAAAGAACTATAAACTAAATCACAGTGATTGCAGTTAAGGCATTTAATTTAAGTCAGACAGATTTTAATTTGAACAGTAATTACCATTTTGAGAAGACTTAGGCTGCGTCTCATTTCTCTGTCTTAACCCTTACTCCTTCCCCTTAGTTTTGCGCGTTCACGTGAGAGTAAGGGCTGTCCCAATACTCATTTTGGTCGAGGGGTAGGGCTAAGGGGAAGGGCTAGATACCCCTTAACACCAAGCAAGGACGCGAGCTTACTTGAAAAGCAAGGGGTATCCAGATACATTGCGCAATGAGGAACAATGGCTGCCAGGTCGACCACAGAGACCCAGAAATGAAAGTATTTTCGGCTTAAAGAATTTATTTTAAAATTACGAAAGTCTTGTTTTGTGCTCTACACAGTCCTGTACATATATATTTGCAACCATATTTGTAATTGAAAAACGTTTTTAAAATAGCTTGCTATGCTATGCTAACGTTAACGTTAACGTTACATTGCTTATTTGCACAACAGTCCCGCATTTATCTGCCTTGAATGGACTCCATGCATGTCTACAGTGTTAAATAAACTCCATTAGCAGCGAATTTCGTTTGATATCAGTGTATAACACTACTTGCTTTGGAGACATCGATACGTGCTTTACATATACCGTCCTGTATCACACAGGGATGCCGGAGGAAACTCAGCAGCTGATCCACTCTCGGGCTGAAAACGAGCAGAAGTTTCTGCATTCATGTTGTAGCCATTCAATATTGTATTGGTACTGTATTATTGTAATCATGTAATTAATTCCAGTTCATGCACCTGTACATTGATGTTGGTTATGATACAGGACAATAATGAAAGAAATGGGGTATGAGGGGAAAGGTTACTGGCCAACAAGCATCAGACTGGGGTCTGGAATTTCAGAATAGCTGTAGTTTTTTGTTTTTTTTGTGGTCTTGTGTGTCTTTTTAGTTTTATACATTTCAATGCCTTTTTATATGTGTGTGACTTGGTAGTTATGGTTCTAATAGTTGTAATAATGTTTACTTTATTGGGCAATAAAGACAGCTGTTTGTTAACAAAAAGTGTTTCTGAACATCTATGAATTCAAAACAATGATAACTGAAACATATATATACAACACAGCATGCAGTGTGTATACAAATATGTATTGCAAACAGACTTAAATATGTATGATGATGTAACCAAGTGGCGTCTCATTTCATAGGGGTTGTTTTTATGTTTTTCTTTTGAAGGCAGAGTTTCATTTTGCTGGACATTTGTTTTCTTTTTCTGTGTTTGTGTTCTTGGATTTGTCTGTGAGTGTGAGGTGTGCTTTCAGAAAAAGTGTAAAACAAAAATGTTATAGAGGTCTGCTAAAACAAGCGCTGAAGTTAGCTAATGTCAGTGATCATAGCTAACGTTAGGCTGTGGAAGACAACGGCAGAGAGAAACAGACTTACTTGTGGTTTGGGAGTTCGAGGTGAAATTGTGAAAGCCATTGCTGTAGATGTAGCTACAGTAAAGCCAGAGGCTGACTGCAGTCAAGCCGCCAGTGAACACCGTGCACGTAGTGGAGCTCCAGAACATTTTTAACGTTAGGCATGTACAGTGAGGAAAATAAGTATTTGAACACCCTGCTATTTTGCAGGTTCTCCCACTTGGAAATCATGGAGGGGTCTGAAATTGTCATTGTAGGTTCATGTCCACTTTGAGAGACATAATCTAAAAACAAAAATCCAGAAATCACAATGTATGATTTTTTAACTATTTATTTGTATGATACAGCTGCAAATAAGTATTTCAACACCTGAGAAAATCAATGTTAATATTTGGTACAGTAGCCTTTGTTTGCAATTACAGAGGTCAAACGTTTCCTGTAGTTTTTCACCAGGTTTGCACACACTGCAGGAGGGAGTTTGGCCCACTCCTCCACACAGATCTTCTCTAGATCAGTCAGGTTTCTGGGCTGTCGCTGAGAAACACGGAGTTTGAGCTCCCTCCAAAGATTCTCTATTGGGTTTAGGTCTGGAGACTGGCTAGGCCACGCCAGAACCTTGATATGCTTCTTACAGAGCCACTCCTTGGTTATCCTGGCTGTGTGCTTCGGGTCATTGTCATGTTGGAAGACCCAGCCTCGACCCATCTTCAATGCTCTAACAGAGGGAAGGAGGTTGTTCCCCAAACTCTCGCAATACATGGCCCCGGTCATCCTCTCCTTAATACAGTGCAGTCGCCCTGTCCCATGTGCAGAAGAACACCCCCAAAGCATGATGCTACCACCCCCATGCTTCACAGTAGGGATGGTGGTCTTGGGATGGTACTCATCATTCTTCTTCCTCCAAACACGGTTAGTGGAATTATGACCAAAAAGTTCTATTTTGGTCTCATCTGACCACATGACTTTCTCCCATGACTCCTCTGGATCATCCAAATGGTCATTGGCAAACTTAAGACGGGCCTTGACATGTGCTGGTTTAAGCGGGGGAACCTTCCGTGCCATGCATTATTTCAAACCATGACGTCTTAGTGTATTACCAACAGTAACCTTGGAAACGGAGGTCCCAGCTCTTTTCAGGTCATTGACCAGTTCCTCCCGTGTAGTCCTGGGCTGATTTCTCACCTTTCTTAGGGTCATTGAGACCCCACGAGGTGAGATCTTGCATGGAGCCCCAGTCCGAGGGAGATTGACAGTCATGTTTAGCTTCTTCCATTTTCTAATGATTGCTCCAACAGTGGACCTTTTTTAACCAAGCTGCTTGACAATTTCCCCGTAGCCCTTTCCAGCCTTGTGGAGGTGTACAATTTTGTCTCTAGTGTCTTTGGACAGCTCTTTGGTCTTGGCCATATTAGTAGTTGGATTCTTACTGATTGTATGGGGTGGACAGGTGTCTTTATGCAGCTAACGACCTCAAACAGGGGCATCTAATTTAGGATAATAAATGGAGTGGAGGTGGACATTTTAAAGGCAGACTAACATGTCTTTGAGGGTCAGAATTCTAGCTGATAGTCAGGTGTTGAAATACTTATTTGCAGCTGTATCATACAAATAAATAGTTAAAAAATCATACATTGTGATTTCTGGATTTTTGTTTTTAGATTATGTCTCTCACAGTGGACATGCACCTACGATGACAATTTCAGACCCCTCCATGATTTCCAAGTGGGAGAACCTGCAAAATAGCAGGGTGTTCAAATACTTATTTTTCTCACTGTATACTTCCCCCGGAAGAATTGCATTCCTCAGTACCTACGGTACTTTCGGAGAATGAATACTGTCATGTTTTCAGAATTTTGGCATTGACTTGGTAGCGAAGTACCAGTTCTCATGACATCCCTATTATGCAGACGACATCCTTCTGTTTATATCGAACCCTCTTTCATCAATTCCATATGTTCTCGAAACTCAACAAATTTGGTAGGTTTTCGGGGTATAAACTCAACCTTGATACAAGGGAACTTTTGCCTATACAGTTGTCCGGCAGATCCCCTTTCTTTCATTGTTCACAAACAATAAATAGTTAATTTAGTTATCTTGGCATATCGGTTTCTGCTAAAGGCTAATTTACTCCAATAATGCAACGTACTCCATAGGATCTGATTCGTTGGTCCACCATGCCCGGCTGGCCCGATCAATAGAATCAAAATAAATGTTTCTAAAGACGCTATATTTATTCTGGTGCATTTCATTCTTCCTTACAAAAGCTTTCTTTAAAAAGGCTCAACAGCCTTATTTCATCATTTATTTGGAATAGTAAAACACCTCACATTAGAAAGCTGTTTTTACAGCAGCCAAAGCAGTGTGGTGGAATGGCTTTACCAAATTTGCAAATATATTATTGGTCAGCAAAAATGGGTTGCATGATAAATCCCCCCTGGACAATCCCTCTGGGTTGCAAATTGTAGTCATACTTCCCTTTCTGCACTTTCGATCAATTCTGTTGCACAACCCCCAGATGTCGGAACCCCGTAGTTCTACATTCCTCGAAAATCCGAAAAGGGAAGTGCCCTCACTCTCGTGACATTGAACCACAGAAACTGAATGACAGTGACAAGAGATGGTGCTGTAACTGTTTCACATCGGACACTAAAATAGTTTAAAGATTACAAATTAAACATCATGGCCATGCTTCAACCATGTGTAGCTACATACTTCTGAGACATTATACCTTGCCCTGACAAAAAACAAAATAATTATTGAAAACTAAACCTTTCTGAAAAACAGAAATGAAACTAGAACTAAAGAAAACTAGAATTGAAACTAAAATCAAAAAGTCAAAACTAAAATAATTATTACTAATTGAACATTTAAAACTATTATAACCTGGGTGTGAGCTAGATGTTTTAAACATATTCTGTTCATTTGTTTGAAATGTTTAATGATAATCACAATTATTTTTAGAACAGTTTACAAGTTATAAAATGGAAGTGTCGCTCCGAAGAAGGAATGTAAAATACAATGAGAAGACTTAAGAACAACATAAAGGAAACAAATCAAAATAGTTTGAAAGGAAATGATTACTTACTGTAATTTGGATGCAGATGTGAGATGTCTCTCGTGTAAAAGGAAGTGAAACTATTATGTTTAATCCACTACTAACGTAGGTCGGTTGAGTTTGTATCCTTCCTTCCTCTCAGTCGTTTTTACCTCTGCAGGTTTAGCCAGACCTTCCTCTACAATGCAAGACTACGTGACATAGTCTGCTCTGCTTTAACTGCCAATCTGCAGACTGTGTCTCCTTCCATGCTGACACCAAGTGATTCAACTCTCCAGTGTTTCCTTCACAGATTATTTACTGCAGGAAATGTGTAATTTTGACACACTTATCAGACTCACGAGATTGTCCCCCCCGTAAAAATATTAAAAACCATGCTGTGTATTGTGAATAATACTTTGATATAGGGCTATACTTAAAATAATTGTGTAAGTAGTAAAACGATACAAATGCAAACAGGGCAAAAAAATGTGTTTTAAATTTAGAAAATTTTTGAGTCCCCCCTCCCTTGCCTCACAGTGGTTTGGTCCACTGCCGGCTTTCCCCCTTTCTGTCACCTTAAGCGGCCGTTGCAGTTGAGTTTAGCCGTCAAAAGGTGACTGTCCTGCGGCGACGGCTTTTAAGTTTAGGCACCAAAACAACTAGTTAAAGGCAGGTTTGGTAACTATTTCCAATGTACACTTTTTATATAAACTTAGCACAAAAATTAAGGAAATTTATGTTTGTTAGATTATTTCTCTGTGGTAACAATGCTTTTTGGCAATAATCTTATACCGTTGGAAAGCCTGTTTAGTTCCCTTTCAAATGGTGCCCCATTTGTAAGGAATATGCATTTGTGGGATGAGCAGCAGCGCTGAGTATGTGGGTTGCGCCCATGACAAATTTGACAAATCTTCTCTGCCAATGCCAAACAGCTTATTCTGCCATTGACTCGTTTGGTTTTTGGTGGATTGGATGATTGAAGTTTGAAGAAACAAGACATATTGGCAATTTAACAATTTATTCATTTCACAAACAGGAGCCTCAGTAGCGTGTGGAAGAACCATACGCAGCCACAACAGCCTGGCACCTCCTCCTCATGCTGGTCACCAGCCTGGTCACACACTGCTGTGGGATGGCCTCCCATTCTTCAACCAGCAGTCCTGACCTCAACCCCATTGAACACTTGTGGGATCAGCTTGGGCGTGCTGTTCGTGCCAGAGTGACCAACACAACCGCGTTGGCTGACTTGCGACAAATGCTGGTTGAAATTTGAAAGGGAACTAAACAGGCTTTCCAACGGTATAAGATTTATTGCCAAAAAGCAATGTTACCACAGAGAAATAATCTACCAAACACAAATTTCCTTTGTATTGTTTTAAATTGTCTTTACACCCCGACAGCAATAGGCATATGAGCAGTGAGCACTATATTCAAATGTCTCAATTCAAAATGTCAAATTCAAAAAGCACAGCACTCAATTCAAAATGTCAAAATCAATACACATCAGTACATCAGCCCAGCAGACAAGCCGAAAGAACTAACGAAAAACAAAGCATTTTCATTATGCAAAGAGAAACCAACACTTGCTTTCCCCCTGCCAAAAATATCAGACATAATCAAGGGGATTTCTCAAATGTAATTTACTAACTTATCCAACTACATACATGTAAGCATATGAGCAGTGAGCACTATATTCAAATGTCTCAATTCAAAATGTCTATCAATTCAAAAAGCCAAAATCAATACTACGTATTGCAGCATTGTGGGTATGTCAAATATGTATTTTTCCGACTTTATTTCACGGTCCCTGAAAGAAACTCTGGTCAAACACTTTCAAAAGCATCAAGGGAAAGCGAAAACTGCTTTAGCATCACAGCTAACGACAATAAAATGATCTAAAATTAAAAAGATATGGACAAAAGACTATCAATATTAGATCTAAGAATATGGATGTATTGCACAAAGTCCTCTGAAAGAAATACGAGTTCTAGGAAAAGAAGAGCAGACTGTGGACCGGTCTTTTACTTCTCTGCATGCTGAATATACTCAGGAAGCGCCGTGCTATGGAACGTTGGGCGCAACCAAGTGTCACCCAGAGGTGGGGGGGGGGGGGGGGGGGGGGGGTTGTGTGAAAAATGTTTTTCTTGCTTGCCAATTACTAAGAAAGCCAACCACTGGCCACTTTTGATTATTGTTAAAACCCCCCCATCCCATAAATTATACTTTTGTGCGTACCTGTGGACCAACTCAACTCTGACAGATTAGTGAGGGGAGTGATAGTGGTCAAGTAATATTGATTTATTCATAATATATTATTATTATTATTGTGAAATTAGTGTTCATAAACGAGGAATGTATGGTCTTTAAACAATTTCAAGTGAATAATATAACCATTTACGGAAAATAATGTTAAAGCTTGTGTCATGTGGTGCCCCCCTACTGGTTGTGAATGGTTGGTGCCCCTGGGCACTGGCCCACTTGCCCTTATGGATAATCCTGGCCTGGTAATACATGGTAGCTGGGGGGTTACACATGGTCGCAGGGGCCATAGGCGGGAGTTATTCATGGGAGCTAGGTGGTTACACCAACCCCCCCAGGAAGCGTGCCATGTCTTAAAGCCACCATGGGCTTAGCAGATAACGGTGGAACTGCATGGCCCAGAAAGACTTTTCACATAGATTTTGCATGGCGAAAGAGTAGATCAACTTACCAGCCCGAACAATTAAAGGGTCCTTGTTTATTATGGATAATCCGGGCCTGATACGAGGAGCATTTTAGCTCTGATAATCCGTTTAGCAACAATGAGTTCATGCATGCTAAGGCTAGCGCAAGTTCAAATATGTTAGCGCTAATGCTAGTTGGCTAATGTTGTAGCATGATACCTAAGATTTAAGTGGAGAATACTTCTAATTCTCTGAGGGACTGACACAAAAACAGTGCGTTTATACCCATTTGTGTGTGTCTGGTGCAAATCACAAGACAAATTAACTATGATATGAGGTATTATAATGTTTTAAAAAGATTGCTAATGCTAGCCGCTAGCTAGCGCTAATTGGTGACTCATGCTGTAAGCTAGTAGTACAGCTAATAGCGAAGCATTAAAGGAGCATTGCACGCATTCTGTTGACAAAGTAATTTGTGTTTAGTGTAGTTAACACATTTTGATGGTTGAAATACCACTACATTGTGATTTAACTGATTATGAAAACACCACTAGATTATAGCAATTCTGTTATATTTTCACATGATAGATAAATAGACAGACATACTGCAAAATACACTTCCATATATTGATTGAACATGAAAAGATATTGTTCTTCTCCCCTATAGCAAACTAAGGTTAACAGAACGCTGATTGCACTTTTGCAGTTATATTGTTGTACTTTAGGCCTTTTGTTAATATTGTTGAATATGTCAACATTAAAAAAATGAGTTAATTGTAGGCTACACAATACTCCATTTTGTTTAGATGTACAACACCTTGACATGCTCATATTATGCTTTTTCCCTTTCCTTTATTGTGTTATATATCTTTTTTGTGCATGTTATAGTTTTACAAAGTGAAAAAGCCCAAAGTCCAACCCAAAGGGACTTACCATCTCCAACAGAAAACACTGTTCACAAACTGCTCCAAACAGCTCTATTATAGTCCAGCCTTTACTTCAGAGACAAACGTGGTCACTTTGGAACACACGTTATAATGCTCGCCTAGCTGCTAGCATGGCACGCCCTCATACTCTGCTTCTGACTGGCTAGTAGTCCTTACCTAGGTACTGTCAGGGCCCTCATACTCTGCTTCTGACTGGCTAGTAGTCCTTACCTAGGTACTGTCAGGGCCCTCATACTCTGCTTCTGACTGGCTAGTAATCCTTACCTAGGTACTGTCAGGGCACGCCCTCATACTCTGCTTCTGACTGGCTAGTAATCCTTACCTAGGTACTGTCAGGGCACGCCCTCATACTCTGCCTCTGACTGGCTAGTAGTCCTTACCTAGGTACTGTCAGGGCCCTCATACTCTGCTTCTGACTGGCTAGTAATCCTTACCTAGGTACTGTCAGGGCACGCCCTCATACTCTGCTTCTGACTGGCTAGTAATCCTTACCTAGCTACTGTCAGGACCCTCATACTCTGCCTCTGACTGGCTAGTAGTCCTTACCTAGGTACTGTCAGGGCCCTCATACTCTGCTTCTGACTGGCTAGTAATCCTTACCTAGGTACTGTCAGGGCACGCCCTCATACTCTGCTTCTGACTGGCTAGTAGTCCTTACCTAGCTACTGTCAGGACCCTCATACTCTGCCTCTGACTGGCTAGTAGTCCTTACCTAGGTACTGTCAGGGCCCTCATACTCTGCTTCTGACTGGCTAGTAATCCTTACCTAGGTACTGTCAGGGCACGCCCTCATACTCTGCTTCTGACTGGCTAGTAGTCCTTACCTAGCTACTGTCAGGACCCTCATACTCTGCCTCTGACTGGCTAGTAGTCCTTACCTAGGTACTGTCAGGGCCCTCATACTCTGCTTCTGACTGGCTAGTAATCCTTACCTAGGTACTGTCAGGGCACGCCCTCATACTCTGCTTCTGACTGGCTAGTAGTCCTTACCTAGCTACTGTCAGGACCCTCATACTCTGCCTCTGACTGGCTAGTAGTCCTTACCTAGCTACTGTCAGGGCACGCCCTCATACTCTGCTTCTGACTGGCTAGTAGTCCTTACCTAGGTACTGTCAGGGCACGCCCTCATACTCTGCCTCTGACTGGCTAGTAGTCCTTACCTAGGTACTGTCAGGGCACGCCCTCATACTCTGCTTCTGACTGGCTAGTAGTCCTTACCTAGGTACTGTCAGGGCCCTCATACTCTGCCTCTGACTGGCTAGTAGTCCTTACCTGGCTACTGTCAGGGCACGCCCTCATACTCTGCTTCTGACTGGCTAGTAGTCCTTACCTAGCTACTGTCAGGGCACACCCTCATACTTTGCTTCTGACTGACTGATGTCTCCTTCCGTAGCTAAAACAGGGAGCTCAACACACAGGGTGAAAAGAGGAGCTGCAGCAAATGTGCGTCTGACACTTAAGAGTCAGTGTGAGTGGGGGTCCGGAGTTTGTTGGTGAGGCTGACTGTAGAGTGGAAGAAACTGTTTTTGTGGCGTGTGGTTTTGGTCTTTGGCTTTCCTGCTCGCCTCAGCGTCCTGGAGATGTACAGGTACTGGAGAGACGGCAGATTGCAGCCAATCA
This sequence comes from Zingel zingel, assembly GCA_023566125.1. Lineage (NCBI taxonomy): Eukaryota > Metazoa > Chordata > Actinopteri > Perciformes > Percidae > Zingel > Zingel zingel. The sequence continues at coordinate 4,165,854 of CM042320.1, read as the reverse complement.
CCTTCTTAGCAGAGCAGATGATGCGCTGCATTCTGCTCTTGTCCTTAGCAGTGGCAGCAGCGTACCAGATGGTGACGGAGCTGGTGAGGATGGACTCGATGATGGCAGTGTAGAAGAAGGGGCTGCGTCCTTCCTAAAGTCCACAACCATCTCCGCTGTCTTGAGCATTTAGCTCCAGGTTGTTCTGACTGCACGCTAACGCTACACCGCACCTTGAGCTAATTTCTGTAATTCAAACAACTCTGAGTTGTAGTTTAAAACTTTTACAGGCATTTTAATAAAATGAAGGGTTTTATTCAGGCTCGAGTCCATACATTAATGGATACAAGCGCGGTGTTTCAACGGTTTTAATTAGTACAGTTAATCCCACGACAAGACCAGCAGCAGCATGCTAGTGCTAACGTGATGATAGCCTCTCTGTCTCTGAGTGCAACGTTGACGCCGTCATACACGCGGCACGCAACTTCATGAGGGGCTGGAGGCAGTTCCTCTGTGTGCGCATATACTGTATATACTGTATTTTTACTTATTTAACTGTCTTAGACAGTGTTTAAAAAGTGCAATCCACATGTTTACATATGTTTATTACAGTAAATAATAATTAAATAATCTAAATACTACTAAGTGTGGTAAAGCCACATATTTGTTTTTATATTTCTGCAATCGGCACTTTAATTTGTGTGATTTGTTTCTGACTTTCATATGAATGTTTACACCAGGCTTGGTCAGTGCTCAATATACTACTGTGACTGAAGTAGTTAAATAAAAGATGTCCTTCATATAAATTCATGCATCACCTAATTTCATCATCACATCCAGGCCTGGCCTCCAGGAAAGAACAGTTCGTTTAATCTATCTAATCTTGTGTTGTTCATACTATGCAATGATTTATTGCTCGTCTTTGTTGAATAATACAGAAGAAAAAGAGCTTAAAAAAGAATTGCATATTAAATTGCAACCGCAATATTTTTGAAAAACATCACAATTATATAGATTATTTTCAAAAAGCGTACAGCCCTATTGAAGGCAGAGCTTAAGTCCACAAACAGGATCCCGGCGTAAGTTCCTGAGGAGTCCAGGTACCAGAGGATGAAATGAAGAGCCATGTTGACGGTGTCGTCTACAAACCTGTTGGCTCTGCAGGGGGTCCAGGAGTGGGTTGGTTATGGATTTAAAGGGAGCCAGAACAAGAAAGGGAGCCAAGAAAGACTTCATAACCACAGAGGTCAGGGCGACGGGTCTGCAGTCATTCAGTCCTGTGAGCCTTGTTTTCATGGGCACCGTGATAATGGTGGAGGACTTGAAGCAGGCTGGTACGTGGCATGTCTCCAGTAAGGTGTTAATCAGCGCAGTGCATCAGGGTGGAGGGAGAGTCTGGTGAGTCGTGTTTTTTAAACAGTCTGTTGACTTGTCTTAAGGCAGTTACACCAACGGCCGACCGCCGGCAGAAAAGGCAGTTGGGCTGATTAGTCTCCCCGAGTTGGTCAAAAAAGTGCCTCAGAACTCACCAAAGCGATGAGACGTAATATGTCTTTTTGAACGGCCATTGTTGGCGACTCATTCAGAATACGATCTCATATTGGACTAAAATATTTCACCGAAACGTGTTTCTGAAAACATTTTAAGAGAGAAATAGGCCGTGCAGTCGCTGAATCTGTCTTCATTTCAGATCGACAAAGGTCAGTTTAAAAGATTTTCGTCAGATTTTGAGAGGCTTAGTCACGCTCATCCCGCTCGCCATTTCCGGGTGAGTCCCGACTGCCCTGTTTCCGACTGAGCATGTCAGGTCGGCCAAAATCAAGGCTGACAGCTCCTCCAACGGACGACGGCGCGGAACAGACCGAACAGACTTGAGTCACCGACCTCGCCAGACTGTCCAACGGACGATTATCGGCCCGGTGTGTAACTGCTTTTACCTGAATAGAGAGGGTTGTTGTAGTGGGAGGAGGGACTCTGGGGTGGGTAGTGATGCGGCCCCCACACCTACGGGGGTGGGGGAGGTGTGGCATGAGGGTTGGAGTCATAGGGGAAGAGGGACAAGGCTGCATGGTCTTTCAAAACGACAGTAAAGGGTGTTCAAGTTGTTCGCCAGGCGCCGGTCGTTGATGGAGGCGGGGGCCTTTAGTTATCTGTCTGAGCCCCCCCTCCAGACAGAAACCGAGTCATTAGCTGAAAGCTGTTGTTGGAGTTTCTCAGTGTACAGTTTTTTTAGCATCTCTCACCACCTTACTAAACCTGTATTTTGACTCTTTAACCCTTGTGTTGTCCTCGGGTCAAATTTGACCCGTTTTCAAAGTTTTTCATATCAGAAATAAGGGTTTCTTACAACCAAATTGCCCTAAAATAACTTTGATGCATGCACGTACGTTGTATACAACCCATACAACATTCTTCGCATGTAAAATTAATGATTACTTCCATTGAATTTTGGGTGATTTATTCAATAAAAAAAAAAATAAAAAAAAAAGTGATTCACTCAGCATCCTCTGATCTTAACTATTAGTCAAAAATAATGCATAATTTCAGCTTTTTTTTAAAACTAAAATTATAAATTATTACATCTAATAATGTGATGTAAATTTCATTTATTGACTATGAATTTAAAAACATTGAAAAAAAGTGACACAAAGCATCAAAGTAAGCGACTAAAACATTAGAAAAAGCACCAAAAAAGTCCATTTTCAATTTTGACCCAAAAAGACAAGTTCACGGTCACAAAAACACTTCTTCTCCTAAATTCTTCATCATAGTGACTTAGGCCTCGTTGTTCAGTGTTAGGGCCCTGACACACCAACCAGACGGCCGACCGTCGGCAGTAAAGCCAGTCAGACTGATCAGTCTCCCCGAGGTCCAAAAAATGCCTCAGAACACACCGAAGAGACGCCGACTTGAGCGTACGCTCTGCACGTAATACGTCTCCATAGCAGCAGGCGGCGCTGCTCTGTATTGTTTCCATTAACAGTCTGATTATTTCCCAGAAAATGAAAACCGGCAGCTGATTGGACGAACGTGTCACGTGGTTCTTTTTTTTGACAAAGGTCAGTTTAAAAGATTTCCGTCAGATTTTGAGAGGCTCATCCGCTCCCCATTTCCGGGTGAGTCCCGACTGCCCTGTCTCCGACTGTCCCGTCTCCGACTGAACATGTCGGGTCGGCCCAAATGAAGGCCGATGGCTCCTCGGATGGCCGACGGCACGGAACACACTGAACAGACTCGAGTCACCGACCTCGCCAAACGGTCCGACGGCCGATTATCGGGCTGGTGTGTCTCCTCTCTTACACTTAATACAGACAGTACATACAGTGCCTTGTGAAAGTATTCGGCCCCTTGAACTTTTCGACCTTTTGCCACATTTCAGGCTTCAAACATAAAGATATAAAACTAATTTTTTGTGAAGAATCAACAACAAGTGGGACACAATCATGAAGTGGAACGAAATTTATTGGATATTTCAAACTGTTTTAACAGATAAAAAACTGAAAAATTGGGCGTGCAAAATTATTCAGCCCCCTTAAGTTAATACTTTGTAGCGCCACCTTTTGCTGCGATTACAGCTGTAAGTCGCTTGGGGTATGTCTCTATCAGTTTTGCACATCGAGAGACTGAAATGTTTGCCCATTCCTCCTTGCAAAACAGCTGGAGCTCAGTGAGGTTGGATGGAGAGCGTTTGTGAACAGCAGTTTTCAGTTCTTTCCACAGATTCTCGATTGGATTCAGGTCTGGACTTTGACTTGGCCATTCTAACACCTGGATAGGTTTATTTGTGAACCATTCCATTGTAGATTTTGCTTTATGTTTTGGATCATTGTCTTGTTGGAAGACAAATCTCCGTCCCAGTCTCAGGTCTTTTGCAGACTCCATCAGGTTTTCTTCCAGAATGGTCCTGTATTTGGCTCCATCCATCTTCCCATCAATTTGAACCATCTTCCCTGTCCCTGCTGAAGAAAAGCAGGCCCAAACCATGATGCTGCCACCACCATGTTTGACAGTGGGGATGGTGTGTTCAGGGTGATGAGCTGTGTTGCTTTTATGCCAAACATAACGTTTTGCATTGTTGCCAAAAAGTTTGATTTTGGTTTCATCTGACCAGAGCACCTTCTTCCACGTTTGGTGTGTCTCCCAGGTGGCTTGTGGCAAACTTTAAACGACACTTTTTATGGATATCTTTAAGAAATGGCTTTCTTCTTGCCACTCTTCCATAAAGGCCAGATTTGTGCAGTATACGACTGATTGTTGTCCTATGGACAGAGTCTCCCACCTCAGCTGTAGATCTCTGCAGTTCATCCAGAGTGATCATGGGCCTCTTGGCTGCATCTCTGATCAGTCTTCTCCTTGTATGAGCTGAAAGTTTAGAGGGACGGCCGGGTCTTCGTAGATTTGCAGTGGTCTGATACTCCTTCCATTTCAATATTATCGCTTGCACAGTGCTCCTTGGGATGTTTAAAGCTTGGGAAATCTTTTTGTATCCAAATCCGGCTTTAAACTGCTCCACAACAGTATCTGGGACCTGCCTGGTGTGTTCCTTGTTCTTCATGATGCTCTCTGCTCTTTAAACGGACCTCTGAGACTATCACAGAGCAGGTGCATTTATACGGAGACTTGATTACACACAGGTGGATTCTATTTTTCATCATTAGTCATTTAGGTCAACATTGGATCATTCAGAGATCCTCACTGAACTTCTGGAGAGAGTTTGCTGCACTGAAAGTAAAGGGGCTAAATCATTTTGCACGCCCAATTTTTCTTTACTACAGACAGTACGTACATAACCAGTGTTACTTACTACAGACAGTACATACATAAGTGTGTTATAAAATATTTGAGAATATTGTTTTTATACTCAGAACACACAAATACACGGTAACAACTATATTTTATTTTTCCCATAACAACAATGCACAACACAAAGTTGCACATACAATGGTCTACATACAAAACAGAAGAATTTACTGTATACAGTTACAGTAAAAAAAAAAAAAAAAACTATTCTGCATCCTCTTTTGTTTCAGTCTGGCCACAGCACCTCATCCACATCACAAGCAATGTTTTCACCTGCTGCCCTTTTATGCTAAAGCTCCGATTAGGGATGCACCGATCCAACTTTTTCAGTCCCGATACCAATGCCTGGGCTTTGTGTATCTGTCGATACCCAATACCGATCCCGTTGTTGAATTAATAATACACTGTATACCTTCCACCTTATACCTTCCTTCCACCATGTGGAAGAGACTGTAGGCACCAGACTTTCCTAACTCAACATTACTTTCCTAACTAAGACAAAATAACATTGTTAGGTTTGGGAAAATGGATGGATGGCGGACCCAAAGTGCAGAGAGCAGGCAGGAGAAGTTGAAGATGAAAGTTTTAATTAACAAAACACAAAAATCCAAAGAAGTCCACAGCAAAGTTGAACAAAGAAAAGCTGACACGGAAAACACGACAGAACCAAGAACTCACGTGAATACAAACAGTCGGGAACAAACACCACCGGAATAACAAACAAACTACAATGATCTGACATTGGACAAGGGGAACATAAAGACTAAATACAAAGGGTAACGAGGTAACGAGAGGCAGGTGACACAAGGGCTGGGAAACAGGTGGAAAACATCAGGCAATCACAAGAGCGGGAAAACCGAAAGTAAAACTAGACAAGACAAGATCGGACACAGACTATCAAAATAAAACAGGAAACAGAACCGAAAAAGACTACCAAAATAAGAAAAATACACCAATCCATAACAAACATAGATGGAAAGTATTGAATTCTTATTTATTTGTACACTAATCTCTTCCAGCATGCGACACACGTGCGACAGAAGGACAAAAACTAACAAAATTGGATCGGCCCATGGATCTGTTAATTTTTCCGATCCCCGATCCAGCTATTTTGTCAATATCGGGACCGATATCCTATCTTAATATTGGATCGGTGCACCTCTAGCTCTGATTGCTAATTGTAAAACTGTGTGACAGGTGTTTGCCCATGTGATGAGTCAGTGTGCATAGTAGGATTTAGAATTTGAATGGCAGTGTGTTCCTTGTGAAAACAAGACATTTTCTTCATGAAAATTGTGCCAAATGCAGAGAATTGTGTGCAGTGTTTTGGAAAAAAAAAGAGAAAGTTTTCGAACTGCAATTTGAGTGTAAATCACGAATTGTGCTTGTAGTTTAGCAGAATTGTTTCAGGGGGGGGTTGGTGCATGAGTTACATGTTGTGGTCGTTGTGTCTCAAGTACCAGTATTTGTGTGTAAACAATTGAGAAAAACTGTAAAAGAAGTTTTTCTTGTCCCGAGCTTCAGTTCCTGCTGCAACTTGTTCTTGCCTCCAGGTCTTATCTGCTCTGCTTCCCATCCCCCTGCAGTGGGTTATAGTTCTGTTTCAAGGATAGGATCAATAAATCATGGGTGTGTCGAAGCACAGGAGCATGAATCACGCTCAGACGGAGGAACTGCAACTGATAGATGGAAACAGGAAGTGGGGCGCAGCAGAGGGAGGAGCTGAGAGCTACAGTTTCATTTTCACCAGAGCACACACACACACACACACACACGCAGCAACACATAGCTGAGACTGAAGGCTTTCGTCGACATCCACTTACAGGTAAATCATCTTTTTGTTTTGGGTTAACTCCTCTGCTGACAGCCCATTATGTCCACTTGTTGTTGGCTCTGTGAGCAGCTCAGTGTGCTGTATGGTCATTGTGTATAGATCAAGAGAACATCAAGAAGTCATTTCTCTGCAGTAGCACTTCAGTTTAGAGCAGAGTATAGTTGGCACATTGGCAAAACCAAATGTATTGTCGTGTCGGTTTGTGGTTTTGCTAAAAGAGAGACTGTTTGAGAGAAAGAGACCCCGAGGTTTGAGCTGTCACTACTGGGTGAATTGGTAGAACCGGACACAAACACAGATGCAATGGATGCAGTGGTGTATTCTAATGTATTGTAGTGGGTATACTGTACTGTATATACATATATTGGCCTATATACTGTATATTGGCCAGAATCTGCCTTTGGGGGAGGCAGGCATATCATAGTGGGGGTCTGGGTGTCCTTCCCCAAGGGTTATTTGGAGCGTCAAAGACTTAATTTCCTGCATTCGGATAACTTTTATTCACCAATTTACGGTGGAAAAACCTTTATTTAGCCTATGAGAAGAAGAAAAACACAGATGACAATTCAAAATATATCAAAAATATAATGGAAAGTATGTTGTTGCGTGTCATTGGGCATTTATAAGAGGGCATATGGAAATCCTGGAGCTTTCCTAGTGGGTATACCTGGGTATAGCTGCGTATCACGTAAAATATTAAATATGTTTTTAAATGCACAGGGGTGATAAAGTATTTTCTAAATGTGTGCCGTTTCCCCACTTGAAAGGGCTTTTATGCGTCCACCCCCAAGTTATGAATTGGATTTCACTCAATGCCTAAACATTTCTGTTCTCAATATGTTCAGATGTTTAGGTGAAAAACCTTTGAAACACACAGAGAGGAAAGTGTGTGTGCGTGCGTGTGTGCTTTTACTATATTCGTGGGGGCCAAAAACCAGGAATACAGTATACTCGTGGGGTCCGGACAGCTTTGTGGAGCCAAAATGCTGGACCCCACAAGGTTAAAGGTCTGTTTGAGGGTTAAGACTTGGTTTTAGGATTAGGGTTAGAATTAGGTTATGGTTAGGGTGAGGGTAAGGGTTAAGGTTAGGCATTTAGTTGTGATGGTTAAGGTTAGGGTAAGGGGCTAGGGAATGCATTATGTCAATGACGGTCCCCACAAAGATAGTGAAACAAACAGCATCGAACTCATTAAATATACAGATGAACTGCACTTAAATGCGTAGACGCTGAGCTCCGACAGCATTATAAAAATTAACCCTTGTGTTTCTTCGTTTCAACCTGGAAAACAACACTTTTTTTTTTACATTTGTGACGCCTTTTTTCACAATTTGTTTTTGCTTTTTCCAACGTTTTAAATGTTTACATTTTTCTTCTACACATTTTCAGCGCTTATTTCTACGTCCAATATTCTCTGATATTAAAAAAAAATTTTAAAGTCAACACAAGGGTTAAAAGATCAGGAGAGAAATATTTAAAGCAATATATAGTTTTGTATAATTATGTATCGTTTTTGGAAAGATTTGTGTCTTCATTTCAATCCCAGAAACAAAATTGCATATTTTGAATGGAAATCCTCAAAATGTTTGGTATCGGCCGATACCGAGTACCGGTCTGATACCAACGTGTTAAAAACTACATATGTTTTATTATGTTTTAACAGCTGTATACTATACTATCCCTGTATGGATGTGATATGATGTATAACAGCTGTATACTACTATCCCTGTATGGATGATATGATGTATAACAGCTGTATACTACTATCCCTGTATGGATGTGATATGATGTATAACAGCTGTATACTACTATCCCTGTATGGATGATATGATGTATAACAGCTGTATACTACTATCCCTGTATGGATGATATGATGTATAACAGCTGTATACTATACTATCCCTGTATGGATGATATGATGTATAACAGCTGTATACTACTATCCCTGTATGAGGTGATATGATGTATAACAGCTGTATACTACTATCCCTGTATGGATGATATGATGTATAACAGCTGTATACTACTATCCCTGTATGGATGTGATATGATGTATAACAGCTGTATACTACTATCTCTGTATGGATGATATGATGTATAACAGCTGTATACTATACTATCCCTGTATGGATGTGATATGATTGCTATCGTTGTTGTACGGCCTGGCTCGGTGTACACTCTTCGTGAAACATGAACAAACGAACAATGAACGCCACAGAACTTTCTTTTATTATCTAGTTAGACATGAAGTCATAACAGAAAAAGAACACATATGAACTACTTTAAAGTACATTTTCTTCTGGGCTAAATTACATGGTGTTGGATCTGCGCATAAACACCAGTACTTGCCCATACCAATACTAGCTTCTTAGGCAGTATTGACAGAACTGGTAGAACCTGACAAACACAGAGGCAAGTTTTCACAACAGACAGCAAAGAAATACCTCTGATGCATTTACCTGTCTTTCTGAGGAGAGGCAACTTCTGCAGATGGATGGATGGAGTTTTAAAATATTAAATATGTTTTTAAATGCACAGGGGTGATAAAGTATTTTCTAAATGTGTGCCGTTTACCCACTTGTAAGGGCTTTTATGCGTCCACCCCCAAGTTATGAATTGGATTTCACTCAATGACTAAACATTTCTGTTCTCAATATGTTCAGATGTTTAGGTGAAAAACCTTTGAAACACACAGAGAGGAAAGTGTGTGTGTGTGCGTGCGTGTGTGCTTTTACTATATTCGTGGGGGCCAAAAACCGGGAATACAGTATACTCGTGGGGTCCGGACAGCTTTGTGGAGCCAAAATGCTGGACCCCACAAGGTTAAAGGTCTGTTTGAGGGTTAAGACTTGGTTGTAGGATTAGGGTTAGAATTAGGTTATGGTTAGGGTGAGGGTAAGGGTTAAGGTTAGGCATTTAGTTGTGATGGTTAAGGTTAGGGTAAGGCGCTAGGGAATGCATTATGTCAATGACTGTCCCCACAAAGATAGTGAAACAAACAGCATCGAACTCATTAAATATACAGATGAACTGCACTTAAATGCGTAGACGCTGAGCTCCGACAGCATTATAAAAATTAACCCTTGTGTTTCTTCGTTTCAACCTGGAAAACAACACTTTTTTTTTTACATTTGTGACGCCTTTTTTCACAATTTGTTTTTGCTTTTTCCAACGTTTTAAATGTTTACATTTTTCTTCTACACATTTTCAGCGCTTATTTCTATGTCCAATATTCTCTGATATAAAACAAAATTTTTAAAGTCAACACAAGGGTTAAAAGATCAGGAGAGAAATATTTAAAGCAATATATAGTTTTGTATAATTATGTATCATTTTTGGAAAGATTTGTGTCTTCATTTCAATCCCAGAAACAAAATTGCATATTTTGAATGGAAATCCTCAAAATGTTTGGTATCGGCCGATACCGAGTACCGGTCTGATACCAACGTGTTAAAAACTACATATGTTTTATTATGTTTTAACAGCTGTATACTATACTATCCCTGTATGGATGTGATATGATGTATAACAGCTGTATACTATACTATCCCTGTATGGATGTGATATGATGTATAACAGCTGTATACTACTATCTCTGTATGGATGATATGATGTATAACAGCTGTATACTACTATCCCTGTATGGATGATATGATGTATAACAGCTGTATACTACTATCCCTGTATGGATGTGATATGATGTATAACAGCTGTATACTACTATCTCTGTATGGATGATATGATGTATAACAGCTGTATACTACTATCCCTGTATGGATGATATGATGTATAACAGCTGTATACTACTATCCCTGTATGGATGTGATATGATGTATAACAGCTGTATACTACTATCTCTGTATGGATGATATGATGTATAACAGCTGTATACTATACTATCCCTGTATGGATGTGATATGATTGCTATCGTTGTTGTACGGCCTGGCTCGGCGTACACTCTTCGTGAAACATGAACAAACGAACAATGAACGCCACAGAACTTTCTTTTATTATCTAGTTAGACATTAAGTCATAACAGAAAAAGAACACATATGAACTACTTTAAAGTACATTTTCTTCTGGGCTAAATTACATGGTGTTGGATCTGCGCATAAACACCAGTACTTGCCCATACCAATACTAGCTTCTTAGGCAGTATTGACAGAACTGGTAGAACCTGACAAACACAGAGGCAAGTTTTCGCAACAGACAGCAAAGAAATACCTCTGATGCATTTACCTGTCTTTCTGAGGAGAGGCAACTTCCGCAGATGGATGGATGGAGTATTAAAATATTAAATATGTTTTTAAATGCACAGGGGTGATAAAGTATTTTCTAAATGTGTGCCGTTTACCCACTTGAAAGGACTTTTTTGCATCCACCCCCAAGTTATGAATTGGATTTCACTCAATGCCTAACATTTCTGTTCCTTTTTTCCTCATTTGATTTTGGCAGATTTGGCAATAACCAAATATAAATGTATCTGTAACATTCTAACTAGTAACCATGTTTTACTTTACACATTTCCTTACATGGATAACAATGATAATGCCCATTGATGTACCAGTTCTTAGCTTGATATCACGTGAACTTTAACTGCTTTTGAACATATTTTTATCATGCGTTATTTTACCAAACAACTAAATAACTAATCTAAGCAGCTCAGGATTTGCAGACAAACAGGAAATCAGTACATGCTCTCACAGTCTGTGGCTTTGGATGGACTGCAGCGTATGTGGCTAGTTAACAATCAAAACAGGAAAAAACGAGGTACTTACAGAGAGGATGAGAGCGTAAAGTGTCTTTGGGTGTGGTTGGACAATCATCTTCTAACTTTCCAGTCTCAAAGGTCCTTAAATGTCTGCATTTGTAAACTAACTTTGACTTGAGTTTTGTAGTCACAGTGTTGTTGGTGGTATAATGTGGTAATGTTTAGTTAAATCAGCACTCAAAGGTTTCACTTCCTGTTGTAGAGTGGTTAGTCTATATCCTTGATGTTCCACTTCGGGGATTGCTCCGGTGCCGCAGGAAATTCCGTCGGATGCTTGTATTTTCGCCGATGTCCGTCCCCTTCCTCTTTCTTTGTGTTGTTCTAACCTCCGGTGGATTTCTGAGGACTATGGTTAACTGCTCCTCAGATCTCTGCAGGGTAAATCCAGACAGCTAGCTAGACTATCTGTCCAATCTGAGTTTTCTCTTGCACAACTATTTTACAGCGGCTCCGTCCGGCGCATAGACGATTGTGATTGGTTTAAAGAAATGCCAATAAACCAGAAAACGTTTTTCTCCCAGAGAGCCACGGTGCCGCTGCAAAATAGCCTCGGGAAGGAACTTGTTTTGGTGGAACGTGCACATTCAAAAGTAGTTTTAGTCGTGCAACAGAAAACTCAGATTGAACAGATAGTCTAGCTAGCTGTCTGGATTTACCCTGCAGAGATCTGAGGAGCAGTTAACCATAGTCCTCAGAAATCCACCAGAGGTTAGAACGCCAACACAAAGAAAGCGGAAGGTGACGGATATCTGGCCTAAATGACTGTCATCGCGGAATTTCCGTCAGCAACGGAGCAATCCCGTTGGGTGGAACGTCGTGGAAAATAGACTACAACACCGGCAACACATTATCACTCCCAACTCATCAAATACTGATGCTTGGTCAGGACCTGTAGGCGTCATTTTTCAACGTGCAGGGTAAAACCACTTAGTTAGGGCTAGGAAAAGATCATTCTTCCACCACTGCTCTAGTTAAGTCAGGCCCTTTCAATTCATTTTGGTTCAGTTTACTTCCATTAAATAAGGCTCACTTAAACTTGAATTATTTTCCATTCAGCTCTGATTTAATGCATTTCCATTCTCTCCAGCTGGTCATGGACTGCATAGAGCCCATCCTGTCCGTCGCCTCAGCAATCTACGCCCTGGTTGAGAAAGTGAAGGCCAATAAGAAGCAGTGCCACCGTGTTCGTGACCGGGTCAAAGCCCTGGAGGGTGTGGTGGAGTCCATCAGAACGCGGAAACCGGGACAATCCTCTGCCGAGGTAGAAAGAACCCTCCATGAACTCTCCACTACTCTGGGCTCGGCAAAGGATCTCATCGAGAAATTCACTTCGTCCACCTGGGTGAAGCGCGTCCTGAGCACCGGCAGCCACCAAGACGAGTTCCACAGTTTGAACGATCGCCTCAATGATGCCTTCCAGGTCCTTTCTTTAAATCTGGCCGTGGAGCAGAAGGAAATGCTGTTAAAGGCGTTTGACCAGACGTCCAGAGACAAAGAAGACGAGATGGACAGGAAGGAGGACAACACCGAGCTGGAGAGATGTGAGAGAAACTGATGTTGACTTTGTAGAGTGTGTTAAGTAAAGATAGGAACCCCATGAGCTTAAGTTTGATCTTGTTTTAATCTTTAAACGTTGTATGTCTACAGGAGTGTACATCAAGAGCATCGGGAGAAATGATATGTAGGCTACATTCTTTTCAAATGATTAGACATTTAAAAACGTGGTACCGGTTAAGTCCCTTATGCACTGCAGGACCTTTTTCTAGAACTCTTGTACCTTTTTAAACACTTGCAATTGTTCAGGTGAGGAGTCAGATGTAAACATTTGGGGCTCAGTCTAAACCTAAGCGGGAGTCCGGGGCCATGCTTGAAGTTATTTTAAAAAGCTAAAAGTTTCAGGGCCTTTGAGAAAACAGTTGGGGTTGGAACCCAGGAAGTCAACCCCCTGCTCCGCCCCTGGTTCACATCATTAGACAAGTCAAGACGGTAGCGCGTAGTCGGTTGTGTGAGGGTTGATTGTGCAATGATAACGTAGCACTGTATCCGTTACATTGTGATCGACCTTGGCTTACGTGAGGTGTCCGTGTTTGTTAGGTTTTTAATCACTGTCGTATTACGAAGAGCCAAGTCAGATATATTCAGATCAACACTAAAGCAGTCAACAAAGTTGAGTCTGACTCTAGCCGATCCTGACTGACTCCATGATAAAGATGCAAAGTGCACTATCACTACCCGATGTGAGTTGCGCGTGTGTCACTTTGCGACAAGTAGCCTACAAGATGCTAAAGAGAGACTTCTGTAATGTAAATACCTTAAAAATGGACCTACGTAACGAAGTTGGTTCACTGCTGGCTACAAGTTAGCAATCAAACACAACAAAGGCTGTCACTTGAATGGCGTTTTGAGCTAACGTTAGCAATAAAACAATCATAGATAGCTACAACGTTTTTGAAATCATTTCCATCTTCTGTTATTGTTTGTTATGAGAAAAGTTTATTATTTTATGGATTTCACAAATTTTAGTATGACACGTTATGCCGTAAACCGTTTAAATCTGAGCACGCGCGACTCACATCTGCACTCGACTCACATCGGATAGTGACAGCACAATAACCTGGCGTCCCTGTGTAGACTATTTCTTTTATCTGTGCTTGTTTGTTCCTCAGTGCTCAGGGAGCATCACAAGGAGATGCTGGAGGAACTAGAAGCCATGCAGAAAAAAGTTGACTCCATCGGAGTCAACGTGGAAAAGGTCGTGGCGATCTGTGAGTACAACAAAACACTTCAGTATAGATTGTAATCTCCTGTCACAAAGCTTGATTGTGTCCAGTCAGATGTCTAAGGTGACTACTCTATATTTCTCAGTCCCTCCAGAAAAATGTGATTATGTGATCGCATAATTCAATGCGTAATCAGCCAAAGTCCGCATTTTTTCAAATGCGCCGCACTTTCGCCGCAAAATATGCGGGGCTTGCATGATTTCATAATCCCTGCATTTTCGTTGCAAAAAAGTCACATATATCTTAGCAGAAAGTAGAAAATGTTGTGTTTACTTCACACAAGAGCAGCCATTTGCCCCTGTTGCCATGGGAACGTTATGAAGTGACGTAATTACGCGACGTGAACATCATCGAAAAGCTGCAGACCCCGCGATGAAGCCGCGATGACGCTACGATGAAACCGCCGTTTTTACAAGTTCCCGCAATTTCATCGCATAAAATTGCATAAATATCCCGCATATTCCATCGCATTGTTTAAGAAAACGTGCCGCATCATCAAGGATCTTTGCCCGCAACAATCACAAAAAAAAAGAATTCTGGAAGGACCGATTTATGTTTTCTGCCGCCTTTGTCGCCTTGTAGTCACGTGTTAACTTTCACTAATCGTTTTACCTCGTTGTTTGACCAAACAAAGAGGAAGAAATCTCTCGTCTTATTTTTCGCCATTGCTGCTCTTCCTCTGTAGTTTCTTCTGCAACTTAAAGCAACTACCAGCACCCGGGGCAGAGTATTCAATCTGCTTCGTCTTTACGCCGGTACGCACATGCCCAGTATGTGAAAGGTCTTGTCATATGCGTTGTTAGATGTGTCAATATGGACGGAGATTAGTTCTGCTACTGGAGCTAAAACTCCTGTGTGCACGGAGATCGTCTTTTGGCTCAAACGTAGTAGTGTAGATGTAGCCTTTGTCTCAGAAACTATGTTTGACTCTCACATTATCTGAGACAGAACAAGATGAGGAGATAACATGAAACTTTAATGTAGGGATTGGTTTTTCCATGTAAAAAAAACAGTCAGACTTCCAGGTACTGCAGTAACTGAGTGCAGCTGAAGGATTCAGCTTCTTATTTCAGTTCTGCGTTAGATGAGTGGCTGAGACTGACAGTAAATGTTCATTATGCAAATACTGTCTCACCGGATATAATCAAACCCAAAATAACTTGTGACCTTGTGTTTTCACAGTGAATAAGCCAAGCATCACTGAGGTAGACATCCGAATGATCAAACCAGACGAGCTGACCTACACTGATTTTCCCAAAGTGCCCTTCATAAAAACAGACACATCGGAGGTGTACAAAGGAACGTACCACGGCTTCCAGGTGGCCATCAAGAGATACACTGAGACTCTGAACACCAGCCCATGGTCTGTATCACGTTTCAGACAATACTGAATTAAAATACAAAAACAATAGTCACTTTTGATTGGACATGTATACTCATGGGATTTGTTTATTTATATTACCTTTATTTCTGGCTGCATAACGTTTAAGGGTGGGGGGGGAGGTCATGTAATGCTTTGAAGGTAATCAAAAGGATCTGAATTTTACCGTAAGCCGATGAAGGGATGCAAGGATAGGTGTGATATGAGACCGGCGACTTGTTCTGGTTTATAGTCTGGCAGCTGCATTTTTTACAAGTTGTAGAGCAGCTTGACTGAGGCATGAGTAGAGGGAGTGACCGTAATCAATACGAGAGGAAATGAATGTTTGTTCTAGATCTGAAGGTGACAACATATAACGGATGTTTGCAATGTTTCCTAACAGAAGAACACTAGACTGGATAAGCTTAGTAACCTGATGGTCAAAAGCATGTATGAGTATGTGACATACTGTCAACATAAACATTGTCTCCATATGTAGCGAGGTGAAGAGCATTTTCAATAAGGAGGTTGAAACCATGAAGCGATTTGAGTCTCCCAACATCCTGCGAATGTTTGGCATCAGTGTGGACGAGGAGGGTAAGTCAACTGTGGAACGTAAAGGACAGTGCATCAGCGTATTGGGCGCACTGCACCTTTTTAAAATGTGTGTTCTTGTGACTTCCTGTAGGACCCAACTCTCAGCTCCTCCTCATCATGGAGTACTGTGAGATGGGAAATCTCCGCCAGGTTCTGGACAATGA
This sequence comes from Zingel zingel, assembly GCA_023566125.1. Classification (NCBI taxonomy): domain Eukaryota; kingdom Metazoa; phylum Chordata; class Actinopteri; order Perciformes; family Percidae; genus Zingel; species Zingel zingel. The sequence goes on along the minus strand of CM042320.1, from coordinate 4,149,569 downwards.
AAAACTCACACTTTCCTGGACCACGAAAGCTCGTATGTGTCGGGACGCGGCGCGAGGACTCTACCGGTACAGTCCTCTACAGTCATTAGTAGTATGTTTGGTTTATTTAAATAAGGGGAAATACAAAAACAAGTTTATTTGTGCAGGTGAGATTTAAAAAGTAAAGACAAAAAAAAACATTTTGCAGGATTACCTAAAGCTTTGGTTATACTCCCATGTGACATTTTGGCCGACACAGATGGCACGCAATCTACGGGCATGGACAGAGGCGCTTATGCTAAACACGCTGTTCAAAGCAGGATTCTCCAAAACACCAGGGCATGCGTGCCTGTGGTGTTGGAAGAAGCCAGGGCTGTAGTACTCACGGCTGGACTTAAAGCAACACTAAAGAACTTTTCCCGCTTCGGTCCCCCTACAGGTTGGAAGCAGAATTGTCCATTACATTACATTACATTACATAATTCAAGTTTGCCAGATTGGGTAGCAGATCTGTAGTTCGAATGAACTGGACAATGTAATGTAATGGACAATTCTGCTTCCAACCTGTAGGGGGACCGAAGCGGGAAAAGTTCTTTAGTGTTGCTTTAAGGCGCTTTTCTATCGTCTCCGACTTGTCTTGGACTCGTTGGTATTTGCACTCAGACTTGGCCATTGGTCTCGCCAAATATTCTAGTTGGTCTCGACCGAGTCCAGCAATACATGCTTTTATTTCTAAAGTAACTTCCTCCTTCAAAACAAAACCATTGATGAAGCGAGCTTGTTCAGAAATTAGGAATTGGGGCGCCTGGTTAGCTCACCTGGTAGAGAGGTTTACTCCTCGACGCAGCGGCCACGGGTCCGACTCTGACCTGCGGCCCTTTGCTGCATATCATTCCCCCCTCTCCCCTTTCAAGTCTAAACTAGCCTATTCAAATAAAGGCCTAAAAATGCCCCAAAAAATAATCTTAAAAAAAATAAAAAATGAAAACCGGTATTGGTTTAAATTTAAAATCCATCTAGAACAGGCATTAACATTGGTCGCCAGGCATCAATCATTTTTGCCACAGACACAGTGTCGGCGAGCACTTTGTACCAGGGCTGTAGTCAAATCCAGATTTGTCGAGTCCAAGACCAGGACGAGACCAGGACGAGACCGAGTCAACACCAAGTCCAAATGAGAGACAGTCAATATTGAGACAGAAAAAAATAATCCTCTTCAAGACAACTTACTTACCTCTTCAGAATAGATGTGATGCAAGAGACAGTATATGTTCTATTTTAAGATGATCATTTTACTCTATTATTTGTAACAATCAAAAAGCAAGTGCAGAGTTTAGGACTTTAGGATCAAATTAGGCCATATTATTTATTTAAAAATACAAAAGCAAAATGTTCCCGTTCTTATTACTTGTTAGGGCTGTTGGGATGAATTCCAAAAGTCGAATATATGATGATGGAAGGTTCCATCATGACGATGATGTCTATCGTCTCTTAGGCTGCACCACACTGAAGACCAATCTAAGGTTCATGGATCCGTCAACAGCAGCAAGTTCCTGGTGTCTGAAGGCTACGTAGTCAAGGTACTGAGGCCAATGCATGCTGGGATTGCTGACGGTCCACTGAGGGCAGGGTTTAATGCATTGGGAGGGGGGAATTAACAACGTTTTTCTTGTTGTTTTCAGCTGGGAGGCTTTGAGCTGGCAAAAACCGAGACATCGCTGAAAAAGACAACAAAGGCAAAGGCGCACGGGTCTCTGGCCTACTCTTCTCCGCAGATGCTCCTCGACATCAACCACAAGTACAGCAAGGAGTGTGAGATTTACAGGTCAGATACCAACCAGGATTTTGTTACCAACAGCTTCCTTAAAGTTCAATTCAATTTTATTTATATATATATATATATTAGTCTAGATCCACGACCTTCCATTTCTGAGATTGCTCCGGTGCCTCCAGAAATTCCGCCGTATGTCCTTCTTTTTCGGCCAGATATCCGTCACCTTTCTCTTTTTGTGTTGGCGTTCTAACCTCCGGTGGATTTCTGAGGACTGTGGTTAACTGCTCCTCAGATCTCTGCAGGGTAAATCCAGACAGCTAGCTAGACTATCTGTCCAATCTGAGTTTCCGTTGCACGACTAAAACAAGATTTGAACGTACACACGTTCCACCAAAACAAGTTCCTTCCAGAGGCTAATTTGCAGCGGCACCGTGGCTCCGTCCGGCACTTAAGACGATTGTGATTGGTTTGAAGAAATGCCAATTAACCAGAACACGATTTTCTCCCATCCCGGAATGCTGTGTGGACTAGCCAGACCCTCCTCCGTGGAGCTGTGGAAGAAGGTCTGGCAAAGCGAGACTAATATATATTTATATAAAAGCATAACAGACCTTATCTCACGACACTGTACAGATAGAGGAAGTCTAGACCACACACTATAATTTACGGAGACCCAAGAATTCCCCCCAAGAGCAAGCATTTGGTGCGACAGCAGTGAGGACAACCTTCCTTTTAACAATCAAAAACCTGAGACAGACAGAGTTATAGGAATACATGGCTCAGTAGAGCTGAGACTCCCCGTTGGCCTGGCTACAATGCTGGAAAAAACCTGGGGTTTTTCTTATGTTCCTCTATTAATGATGAGTTATAGGCTGCTCTGGCATTTCGGAGGGCCTTCCTATACGCTTGAAGACTGTCTTGCCAGTCTAAACGAGATTCTTCCACATGGTGAAACGCCATTTATTTTCAAGTTTTCACAAGGTTTCTTTTAAATTACGGGTTTGGGAGTTATGCCAAGGAGCTAACTTCCTTTGCTTCATCATCTTCTGTTTGTTTTGTCAAAATGATCAATTGGGAAAGGGAGTAAAGTTAACACAGGAGTCCTCTGTTATATTGAGCTCCTCTAACTTGCAGATGTTGTCTTTCAGCTTTGGAATCGTCATGTGGGAAGTTGTGACCCGTAGAAAACCTTATGAAGGTGTGTACCTGCAGAACACAACGATCAACATCCAACCCTAAACTTTCTGTTTTTTAGCATCAAGGACTCGCCAGCCTTAGGTTTGATAGCGATTTATGACCAAAGGACCCCGTTTCTGGCCATAGTTAGGTGCATGAATGCTCTTAATGCTGTACTAGTGTGATAGAATAGAATAGGAGTATGAATGGAGTATGTTTTGTGTTGATCTATCTATGTAACCACCCTTTGTGTTAAAGCCAATGACAAGAAATGCAGTAGCACACCAGAGTTGTACATTTAAAGGGATCTGAATTCAAAGTGCTTGGCTACTTAAATAAAGGTATATAAGTATTATCAGTATCAAGTTTTAAAAGTAAAAGAACTCCTGCAGGCTGGATTCTTTTACAGTGTTATATATGTATAGGGAATCAATGACGTGTAGTGTTTTAATCACTAATGAACACATGGTGGAGCATTTTAATGTTTTAGCCGTGCACCACAATGACTAAAACACAGGGCTTCCAAGCGGGACGGTCCACTTCTGGGATTGCTCTGTGCCTTTTGAACGTACACGTTCCACCAAAACAAGTTCCTTTCTGAGGCTATTTTGCAGCAGAGACTATAGGGTCTCCAAAGTTATTTGTTAAGGGATAACTCAGGAGCAACACAACTGATTTCACAAACGTGAAGAAGGTTAGCGTGCATCCTCTGGGAAACATAATGTCTGAACAAAATAGCAATCCATCCAACAGGTGTTGAGATATTTCTACAGACATGCCAACACCAACCCATCCCTACAGCTCTGCTGATATTAAGCGTGGCTAAAAAAAATACAACTAAACTAAACTATAGAATCATTGGTTTCTTCTTTCATCCTTAATGTGTTCTTACGTTTCTCCCAGGTTGGTCAAATAAGGACTTCCTCGAGAAAGTGGGCAAACAGAAATACCGGCAGCCGCTCCCTGATGACTGTCCTGAACCGCTGGGAGGTCTGATCAACGCCTGTCTGGCCCATGATCGCTTCAAGAGACCATCCGCTGGAGGTAACTTACGATCCCTGCCATCACCATATACACTGTTACCTTTGGACCAGGGGTGGAGCCAGACATTTTAAACATTCAGGGATCAGCCCAAATCTTGCGGGGTGTGTCGGGGGTATGCTTCATTTACGGCTGCTATATGTACTATTTTTAAGCCGTTTTATAATGCCTAAAAATCTGTAGATCAGGGTTTTCAGGGACCTCTTAACTTAGAGAGACAGATCAGAGACCCCATACTAAATATATTGTATAATAAGTTGCGTAAAAAAAGGGTCTTACTCTTTAACAGAAAGGTCGACCTCCTTAGAAATCCTTTCCATAATGTTGTCAGACACTTTTGTGAAGGTAAATAAAAGCTGGACAATTGCCCTATTAACTCACATCGTAGCTTGTTTCGCCGCTGCCGACTGCAGCGATCTCTCTTAATACTGGACCAATGTCAGAGGTTACTGTTCCCATCAGTCAGGTTGAAAAAAACGGTGGATTCTTACTTACTTACTTCACATTATTTTAATACTGTAGGAAATTGTGAAAAAAAATGACTTTGCAACTAAAACAAAAATATGTAATAATAATAATAATAATAATAATAATAATAATAATAATAAAACTAATACCGTGGTTTTCTTTCTCTTCTACAGAGCTGGTGGACAAACTGCAAACTGCGTTGGGAAAGATAGAGGAGTGATGAAACGCTTCATCCCTCGGCCTCTCCGTCAGCAGTACTCTCTGGTCAGGGACATCCTCAGGAGAAGAAATAAGACAAGAAATAAGACAAGATAACATAAGATTCCTTTACTGTAATTGCATGATGCATACAATGAGATTCAGGTGCACTACCCGAGACTGTGCTCAAAAAGTACCTGTCTCACAATTGTCAACATATGCCTAAGTTAAAAGATTAAAAGAGGTGTGTGTGTTGCACTATTGTTAAGTCATAGTCAGGCTATAACTTGATGAAAACTTCTGTATAATCCACAAAAGAATTTAGACTAAAAGCCATACTTTTTTCCAGTTTACTGTGACTCTTAGATCATCTATCTAATAAATCGGGAAGCCTCTGTATGTGTGTGTGTGTGTGTGTGTGTGTGTGTTTGAAATATCTCATGAACCGCTCATCCAATATACTTCACACTTGGTTTCCTGGGTACCCAATGAACTTGGGGTTTGAATTTCGGAGCAGTTTGGACAGCACTGGATGTTGGATATTAAAAACCTGTGAATAAAACTAAACTGGGTGTAACTACCCAGTGTCAGAGGGGTATGCAGCAACAATTTTGGCGAAAACAAAAGCTATTAATGATTCCATGGTAAACCAGAGTTATTGCATAAGTTATGTCTTCCAGCTTCTTGTCATTTATCATGCATGATACCTTACATTTACCAGTTATTTTACATTAATAAAATTGAGATATGTCATGCATGGGATTGGTACCATAGGGTTTCACCAAAATCTAAATGTAGCTATCAGCAACATTGGTTTGCATTAAGCTAGCCATAAATCTCACTTTAGCTGCTAGTGTTAGCAAACACGAGCTAGTCTGAGAACAGTCTGTTAACATCTATTAGTGCTGTCAGTTAAACCCATTTTAACGGCGTCAATTTTTTTATCGCGTGATTAACGTTCTTTTTGGCCTAGCAAACTTTGTAGTTTTTTTCACATGCTGTTGCAACAACTAGTAACGTTAGAAAAACTACAACACCACACTGGATCTAGCTAGACCGGAAACACAACAACAGGCACACCGCACACGCTTGTTTGGGTTCTCGAGCCGGCCAAAGAGTAGTAGGCGTTACGTTTTGAGTGGATGGCGAGCGCGAAACGCCGAAATGGATGACAATAAGATTCTGAATGGAAAGTTGACTTTTAAAAAGTTGCCAAATGGTTCCATTGACAAGACCAACGTGATCTGTGTGTTTTGTCGTTGTGAACTGAGCTATCATCGCAGCACGTCCAGTCTGAAATACCACTTGATGGACAAGCACACAGCTGATGGCCAAGCACACAGCTGATGGCCAAGCACACCGCTAGTGGCCAAGCACACAGCTGGTGGCCAAGCACACAGCTGATGGCCAAGCACACAGCTGATGGCCAAGCACACCGCTAGTGGCCAAGCACACAGCTGGTGGCCAAGCACACAGCTGATGGCCAAGCACACAGCTGATGGCCAAGCACACAGCTGGTGGCCGGGCACACAGCTGATGGCCAAGCACACAGCTGATGGCCAAGCACACAGCTGGTGGCCAGGCACACAGCTGGTGGCCAAGCACACAGCTGGTGGCCAAGCACACAGCTGGTGGCCAAGCACACAGCTGATGTGAATTATCCGCCCACTTGTCAAAGCCGTTACATTGTGTGAGAATTTATTTGCTTCAAGTGAGAATGTTAGTGTGAAGTTGAACACTACAGTATATGCCAATGTTGTTTTCAATAAAAAAAACATTTGCACAAAGAAGACTGATCCACTTTTCCATGTTGATAAGAGCATTAAAATGAGAAAAAATAATTGGACAAAAGGAAATCTAGGGACATTTAGAATAGATAAAAATGTGCAATTAATTGCGAGTTAACTAAAACATTAATTCGATTAAATATTTTAATTGTTTGACAGCACTCAAATCTATGCATGATCCCATGATAAACCAGAGTTATTGCACACAGCTAATGGAAGTCCAAACTGCCTGAGAGCTTCTCCTGTACTACACGGTAATTTCTCTACTATGCGACATTAAGTCCCGTGGTTATGACACAATTGTTAGCCTATTTTTACAAAAACGTCTGCCACGGAGCCATAACGTGAGGTACAAGGTAATGGAGCCTTTTATACATTGTCATGTTTATTTAGAAATAAACAACGGACAAATAGTCTTTAAACGCTTCAGATGTAAAGTTATTCTAAATGAATGGCAGTCAATGGGATGCTAACGTCGGGTGATCGTTTGGTAGCATCAAAATGGTGCCATAGGAGGTTCGAGCTCTGAAGCGAAGTGAAAATAGGGAATGAAAAGGCTCTCCGTAGTCGGTCTCTTGTTTTTCATATTCTAAGCTAGCCGTAAACCCCATTTGTCTGCTACATTCCCAGTGTTAGCAAACGCTAGCTAGTCTGTTAACATGAATATTTGCAAGCCTCCAAGCACAGACGTCACACTTTAAATCCTACCTGTTGCCTTTCACCATCCACTTATTTAAGTTATTATCCTTTTCCCTCTTTCTTTTTCTATTTTAAGCCCCCGACAGCTTTTTTGCTTCATCCATCTTTTTCCATAGAGGACAACTCACTACTCATACCTGCTCGCTCAGCGCCCACGGCGCCCACCCGCTCCCCGCGCTCGATGGTGTTTTTTGCCTCCAACAGCGCCTTCCAGACAGCTAACCCTAACCTTAACCCTAAACATAACCATTGCCGCGCTGCCTGGGAGGAGACGTTGGGGGCAAAAAAACACCAAAGACCGCTCCCCTCCCTCTTCTGTCAACATGCTATGATGGAATCTCATGAGACAGGTCACTCTAGCCTGTTAAGGTACTGACACACCAACCAGACGGCCGACCGTCGGCAGAAAAGGCAGTCAGACTGATCAGTCGAGTCCCCGAGGTCCAAAAAAATGCCTCAAAACACACTGAGGCCACGCCGACTTGAGCGTCCGCGAAACGTAATACGTCTCCGTAGCAGCAGGCGGCGCTGCTCTGTATTGTTTCCCAGAAAATGAAAACCGGCAGCTGATTGGACGAACACGTCACGTGGGTCTTTTTTCTCCGGAAATTCACAGCCAACTGTCATGGCGGCTCGTTCAGAATGCGATCTCATATTGTCCTAAAATAGTTCACCGAAACGTGTTCCTGAGAACATGTTAAGAGAGAAATAGGCCGTGCAGTTGCTGAATCTGTCTTCATTTCAGATCAACAAAGGTCAGTTTAAAAGATTTCCGTCAGATTTTGAGAGACTCATCCGCTCCCCATTTCCGGGTGAGTCCCGACTGCCCTGTCTCCGACTGAACATGTCAGGTCGGCCCAAATGAAGGCCGACGGCTCCTCGTACGGCCGACGGCACGGGACACACCGAACAGACTCGAGTCACCGACCTCGCCAGACGGTCCGACGGCCGATAATCGGCTCTGTCTGTCAGCGCCATTAGTCCTCTAAAATGTTATATAACATTGAGGAAATGCAGAAATGATTTAGAAACGCACAACAGCAGCTACATATAGCTTTATATTTTTTTTACCATTGCTTTGGCGCCCCCCATGGTGCTGCGCCCCTATGCGTCATGTTACAATGTTCTCTTTCTCTCTCTCTCTCACACACACACACACACACACACACACACACACACACACACACACACACACACACACACACACACACACACATATGATGTTTAAATGTTAAAATATGCTTACTAAAATCAATAAACAAACTGCCAAAACTTCCTTTACTTGCCCTGATTTGTTATGTTGTTATGCTCTCTTGAAAGCAGGGGCTTTTGGTTTTTCATGTTAATTTTATTTCCATGGCTATAATATGAATGGATTATCATCACATAGCGTCATCTGCAGATGATGCACATAATCAGAATGCAAATAAGAAAAAGTCATTGCTTGATTTGAGGGTTAATTTGTGTTAAAGTGCAATAAATGTTGGTAACCAAAAACTTCTTTGTTTTTGAATTAAGAACTTTTGTTCAAGAAGCCTTTGAAAGTCATTCATTTTAAGAAAGTTACTAACTTGTTATTTTTCGGAAGTATCTCATTACCTTGAGATACTAAGTCATTATTTTGAGATACTACGTCATACTTTTAAGAAAGTTTCTCATTAATTTTGAGTTACTATCCCATTATTTTGATAAAGTTTCCCATTATTTTGAGATACTAAGTCATTATTTTGAGAACGTTTTTCATTATAATAACTTACAGGATGTTTTTTTTTTCAGATTGGCTGAAACGGGCTTCCATACTCGGTAAAAATCCAAATCGCGTGTGAATCATCTTTTTTGTTTTCGCGTGTGATCCATCTTGTCAACATACGATCTTCGGCGGTGACGTCGCAACAGGATGGGGCGGGCAGCGCGAACTGGCGCCGGGAGATTCGATCCCTGACCGCGGTCCTGACTGCTGGAAGTAACCCGTAAACCTCACCTCAACCAGACCCGTTTGATTTGTGTATTTGCCGCAGAGTCATGTTGTTCCTTTGTGTGGTCCTCCGGAGCGGGATCGGCAGCTGTTAAACCTTCACCTCCATACAGGTAGGTGTCTAACGGTTAACGGTACTTCTCACCGCGCTAATGTTGCTAACGTTACAACCCGAGTCGATTAGCTAACTAGCTAGCTAGCTAACGTTAGTCGCGCTAAGCTGACTCGTTTTCTTAAACGCATTTACAGTAACAACATCATAGTTAATACCACCATTAGCTATTCATATTTAGACTTTAATAAAAGCGTAATTTAAGGTCTTAAACGCGTGTTGGCAGCCTCACAACCTCACAAATGCTAGCTAACATTAACGTGACCTAACTTTAGCTCGAGCGTCCGTGGTTACACAGGCATCAGGGTAGTCGAATTATTATTATTTATTCTCTGCTATTTTATAACGTTGCATATAAACTAAGACGTTGCATCAAAAACAACGGTCACTATCGTATTAACTGAATACAAGAAGCTAATGTTAATGTTGGTTTGTTTTTGCGGGGAGGCCGCTGCGACCTCGGTCTCTCCTTCGGTCTTTAGCCGAAGAAAGTAACGTTACCCCCTGGCCCCGGAGAACGCAACGGAAGGTGTTTGCCATCACAGATGACAGACCGATTAATACAGTTCAAATGTAGCTATTTTATTGGACAGTTGACAAGAGACACCCATACTTCGCAGGGCGTGTAGTCACTGCTAACTACTGCACTGCAAATCAATATAAGCTAGCTCGTTAGCATAACATGCTGGTTGTGTAACTTTGTGCAGCTAACGTTACCGTTAGTTTGAGCATAGTTTGGCTCCACTGTGAGAGCACGCTGTAAGGAAAAGCGGACAAGGTATTCGTCTGTAAAAGACTTGTTTATTATCTCGATGTAATAGCCTACTTACTGTCCAGTGTTCAGATATTAACCAGGTTACATTTGTCCCAGCTTCATGAGGGTAACTTTTTACTTTCACTTAAAAAAACAAAGGAAAAAAAGGAGGTGTGTCTTCAGGATTATACTACCGAGTCAAGTGACCTTTAAAGTATCAGCGAAATTATTTGACAGCGAGTTAGACTTCATCAGTCCCAAAAGCAGCACTGTATCTGCACTTTTGTTTTGCACCATTATAACATAAAGTTATAAGCACTTCTGTCTTATTTGTCTCACTAAATCAGTCGTTCACACAGGCGTGTCCAGCTTCTATCCGTGGACATGTTGTTACGTTGTTTGCATGCACAAAAAACGGCGTAATGCGTTGTTATCAACTGGTATTGCTAACAATATTTAACCGGGCTAGAGCTAATGAAAATCCGACTTTTATGCCAGGTTCTATTTACCACCTAACTCGTTTTTTACGAGGTCAAAGTCGTAAACATGCCCCTTGACCTCGTATTCACGAGCTCGGAACTCGTACAACCTCGCAGTAGCGCGAGTTCAAAATCGAACATGGCTGCCCCCTGAATCAACAGTTGTGAAAGTTGCAGTAACATAAAGTTATAAGCATTTGTGTCTTACTAAATCAGTCGTTCACACAGGCGTGTCCAACTTCTATCTGTGGACATGTTGTTACGTTGTTTGCATGCACAAAAAACGGCGTATTGCGTTGTTATCAACTGGTTGCTAACAATAGCTAACCGGGCTAGAGCTAATGACAACAATGACAATCCGGGGTAAATACAACGCGGCATTATACCCTGAGTGTAAAACCCTGTAAATTACTACAGAAAATACATCAAAACACAAACTTAAAAAGCTCTTTTGTCTGCAGAATTTTTTCAAATGTTACGGCTTGCTAACCTGCGATCCTCGGTTAAGCTCTTCTAAAGGCAGTCTAATATTTAATATTTAATGAAGCTGCAGCCAGCAAAGCTGCTCCCAATGACCTCAGGCTCAGAACCGGAACATGTGGAGTTGAGAGGTCACTAATGTAGGACGGTGCTAGACAATGGCTGGCTTTATACGTTGAAGTTGAAAACGAAGCCTGTGTCTAAAAGGGGAAGAGGAATTAGGAGTCGGAGGGGATTATTAACCATCTAACCTGCTGTGCAGATGGAGGCCATGGAGGTGGACTCCCCCGGGGAGCTGCAGGGAGGAGGCGGCAGACAGCTAGAGGATGCTGCCGCGGCCGCCAACGCACCACACGTCATCTCAGACTCCGGCAGCAGCACCGAGGTGGACGAGGATGACGATGACGACAATGAGGGAGGGCAGACGGCAGCTCGTGCGCCGCCCAGGCTTCCCGCCACCTGGGCGTTCAGCCAGAGAGCGGTGAGCGGCTCTGCAGCTACGCTTTCAGCCGCTCATGGCGCACCAATCCGGAGGAGACTCAGGTACCCAGAACTAATGCACAGAGAAGCCTTGGTTTAAGGCCTTTTTACATACTGGGGGTGTGACGAATGAACCACATACAATGCAAAATGATTGACTGTGAATATTTTGCATCAAGACTGTTCATACCGGCAGCGATGTGAATTTGTGACAGTTGTTTAATAAAAGGTTTGAATATTTGCGGCCGCTCATCTACCACGGCCAGTTAGGATGCCGGTGGGACAGAGAGAGAGACAGACAGAGAAAGAAAGTGACGGGAGATGCAGTGTGACCGGGCGAGAGAGAGCGAAAAGTTTAGCTGTGACGATGTATCAAGTGGATGTACAGTAGCTAGAGACTGCTTTTTAATTTTTTTATAAGAGCTTTTTTGGGCCTTCATTTGACAGGACAGCTTAAGAGATGAAAGGAGAGAGAGGGGGGGTGGGGGGAATGACATGCAGCAAAGGGCTGCAGGTCGGAATTGAATCGCAGCCGCTGCAGTAAGGACTGAGCCTTTGCATATGGGTGCACGCTCAACCAGCTGAGCTGCCCCAGAGTCTGCAGTTTAAGCACAACTAAGTACTGCGGCTCCTCAAGACCAACGCAGTTGTCTGTGGCTATGTTTCCATCCACACGTTTTTATCCGAATTAAGTGATATCGAATGAAAAATGCCTTATGGAAACAGTCAAATTCGACTGAATTTCATGAATATCGACTCAAAGGAAATGCGTTCGGTCTCATCGGAGTTTGTCTTGATCGATATATACGGCTTATGCGATAAACGCTGATGGAAACGTTATTTGCTGAATAAATAATGAATTGCGATTTAAGTTTTAGGTCATTTTATGGTTGCAACCCGCCACAAAACGAAGAAGAAGTTGTAGTTCATTCCGCCCAGTATTTCCGCTCTGTTTGCACACATGGCGGGCGTGAACAAAGACAGATGGAAGTGGACGAACGAGGAGACAACACTTTTTGAATTTAATTTACGAGCACAATATAACGCTGTCGTTCCCACACCACAGGCCGCCTCCGTTGTCGTCGGGCATTTACGTGCCTCTGCATCATCATAGCAATGTGTTGATAGCGTCGTTGTCTTATTATAGCTCGATGTGTCGCTATCAGCTGGCACATTTAATAAGCACTATTACAACTTGTGCAATATTGATCATTTGTTGGTAGATGGTGCGATCCATTTTGTCTAGCACATGTTTGCTTGAATGTTGTGCGATTCAGTGCGAAAATGAATGGAAACGCCTTAAAATGTCTCAAATCAATTCAATATGCCAATTTGATCGCAAAACAGCATGTGACGTCATTACGCACAGGTTTTTATTGGCTTTAAAGCCGTTGGATGGAAACACAGTTTCGCCGGCTTTATTCGCTGGAGATTTTTTTACCGAACTTCAGATAATTTGATTGACAAGTGGATGGACACTTAGCTTGTGTCTTAGTGGCTGCATCGACATAGTTCTTTAAATGTAGCTCTGTTCAGCAGTACGTTTCTACACATGGTGTCGGTCCTCCAGTCTCCTCTCAGCAGCTGTATTTTGTCAGAAAGTCGAGCGTCTTGCTGAGATGTTTAACCCGTGTGCTGCTGCAGGCAAGGCCTCCGGGTGCACTACCCCAGCCAGACCGCGGCGCCCTCCAGAGGCTTTCCCGACTTCCTGCTCCGAGCGCCGGCCGCCAGCGTGGCTCAGCCAGAGTCCGGCAGCACCACCGAGGTCAGCGAGTCTGACGAGGAGGAGGAGGAAGAGCAGGGGGGCAACAGAGAAGCCACGGCGGCTGCTCCGGAGCCCGTCGTCCCGCCGCCACCTGCTAGTCCTCGCCTCAACGCCTCCGTCCAACACGCACAACCACAGGAAGCTGGTCCAACCAGTGAGTCTGACCAGCACAACAACTTTATGGCTAGAGCTGCAACGATTAATCCATCAGTTGTCAACTATTACATACATTGCCAGCTATTTTGATAACTAGTAATTAGAATGGGTCTTTTTTTTTTTTTTTTTTTTTATGAAAGAAAGTAAAACTTGTCTGATTGCAGAACTTTGAGGACGTCATCTTGGGCTTTTAGAAACGCTGATCTACATTTTTCACCATTTTCTGAAATGTTATAGATAACCCAGAATCAGATTCATTGGCCAAGTATACTTACATACACAAGGAATTTGACTTTGGTAGGTGTTTACTCTGTATACATTCAACAAATAGACATGTATTAGTAACATACTATACAAAAGAGACACAAATATACATATAGGCACATATCAACATAATATACAAATAAGACATAATATCAGTAAGTACACATTGAGTGGGATGTAAAGTGCAAAAAGTAATAGTGCAAAATAGTGTGCAAGATGCATATTGGAATGATAAGTATGTAATGTGTAGCGAAGTGGGTGAGTGGCCAAAGTGGGGATGACCTCACTTAACCGTTCAGTAGAGTGACGGCAGTGGGAAAGAAGCTGTAACTAATCCATTAATCGAGAAAATAGTCGACAGTGAAAATACTCGTTAGCTATCAGCAGCCCTGTTTATGTCGTTGACTGGTTTCCACAGACCAATGCGGAGTCTGTGTTGTGTTGTCAGAGTCCTGTTTAATTTTCTTTTTCTTTCCGTCTTTGTTCAGACTCCGGTTCAGCTGCAGACGGTGAGAGGACAGAAACGTCCAATCAGAACGTCCAGGTAGCATTCAGACCTTTCCCATCCCTCTTCTCCCTGGAACCAGGTGTCCTGCTTGTGTTCTGCATTTCACAGACGACATATTTTGCCGGAGCTAATTTTAAATAATAGTCATTAAACAGAGCGCTAACTGTGTTACTCCGTATATTTTATATCCACTCCCGTCACCTAGCTTGTTCTCCATCATCTTCTGTTAGTTTAAAGAGTTTGCTGTGTAACTTTGGTACAAATACAGGCTGCCATCGCCCGACCACACAGTGTCAAAAAAAATCATTTCAGTGAGACCACTGCATTTCTTTTTTGATAACCAGTAATTCTCTGATGTCAGTGTGTTAAATGTGAATATTGTTCTAGTTTCTCCTCTCCTCTGTGACAGTGAACTGAGTATCTTTGAGTTGGGGACAAAACGAGACATTTGAGGACGTCCTCTTGGGCTTTTTGGGAAACGCTGATCCACATTTTTCAGATTTTTTTTTTTAGATCAAACAACTAATCCAAAAAGTGTCTTTCGTGACATGTGGCAGCCTTTCGTGATGTATTTATTGCGCCCGTTGATATGGCGATAACAATAAAAAAACGATATATTGTGCAGCCCTAATACGGTCTTCCTTATTTATTTTTATATTTGAATAATATTCTAAGATTTAATGCTCAAATGCAGCCTATTATAAATGTGTACTACACTACTCAGGCTTATGCATCGTCAATGCCACTATAAGCATGTGGTTGTTGTTGTTGTTACACGTTCTGTCCACTAGAGGGGCTTCCAACGTCAGCCTGGCCTTGAAGGGGACCTACGTCATGGCGTATTGCATTTCTGGCACGCCGCTCTCTGTTTACATTATTTTCCACCACGAGCACACAGCAACAAACACAAGTCAGCAGAGAACTCTGTAATGAAACATGATCTAACAAGTGTAGCTAGTGAAGCGGCTCTGTTGTAAAGGCTAACGGTGCTCGGTTAGCACATGGACATCATGTTAGAAAGCACAGCCGAAACGATTTGTCATAAACTAAGTGACAATAGTGTTAGCCGTGATGCTAACGGCATTGATAACTAAGCCAAACGGTGCCGTCACTACTATTTTAATGATTTAAAAGCAACCTGTTTCTTGCAGATTGTCACATTACTGAGAATACAGCTGTTAGAAGGTAATATATGAAGTTCATGCTAACTATCACAGCTGTAGGGCAGCTAACGTTAACTTTAGCTGTCTCCATGAAGCTCCCAGCTAAGCTCCTATAACTCGCGACGCAGTTAGGAAACCAGAACGAGCTAACTAATGATAACGTAAGCATTTTGGCTCGGTGGATGTCGATTTTAAAGTCATGTTAAAACTATTTCCCGTCCTTCTTACGATTTCCAGCCGCAGCCTGTCACTCCCCCCTGTGCTAACGTTACTCGGTACGTAACGTTAGCTCACAATGCCTTGTGTTTCTCACTCTCATAACTTATTGTTCATCAGACGTGACACGAGAAGAGGGAGATTAGCCAATGTTAGCCAACATACATACACATATATATATATATATATATATATATATATATATATATATATATATATATATATATATATATAATCACATTTCAATATTAATTTCAGCATTCGAATAGTATTGATTTTTTTTTTACTTTTCTAATTATATTTGACTTTCGGAATTTGTTCCAACAGCCCTAATGGTGTTATTACGATTTTAAACATATTGCAATGTTTTGCCATATATTGCGTTTTATTCCTCTTTTTTTTTTCTTTTTCTAACTTGTAATTCTGTCCCTGAAGGAAAGCTTTTTCAACATCTGTTTTTATCTAAAAACTGTTATCGTGTCCCCCCACTAGCTGGTCCCTGCGGCCTCGGCTTCTGCCAAGCCGCCGCAGGCCGAGGAGGGCGAAGGCGACATCTGCTCCATCTGCTTCGAGGCGTGGACGACGGCGGGCGAGCACCGGCTGTCGGCTCTGCGCTGCGGACACCTCTTTGGCTTCACCTGCATCCAGCGCTGGCTGAAGGCTCAGGGCCCGGCCGCCAAGTGTCCACAGGTCAGCCTCGTCACTGTGTCTGAACAGGGAGTTGTAACGGTCTTTCTACAGGGGTGGGGGGAAAACATTGAAGACACTAAGTACGACCCTTTTGAACCATGCGCCCGGCGCACGGACCCTCATTTCTGCCGTCAAACCAGCAAAAGTGGATTTGGACACGCCCTAAATGCACCTGCGCCCTATTATAATGATCTAAGCGCATGGCGTGAAGCGCACGGTGCTTAGATCATTATAATAGGGCCTTCAGCGTGCATTCTCCAATTACTTTTTTTAGAAATGTCCCATAATATTTTGTATAAGTGTGTGTATTATTCAAAGCCCCCCCCCCAATCCTGCATCTCACATCGGGACTTTGATGATGTTTGTGTTGTTTTTCTTTAGTGCAACAAGAAGGCGAAGCGTTCCGACATTGTTCTGCTGTACGCTCCGAAGCTGAGAGCGCTCGACAACTCCGAGCAGGAGAGCTTAAAGAAGTGAGTGATGCTGCCAACACCCCCCATCTGTAGGGTCGCTGTAGGCAAGGCAGCTTTCTTTGTATAGCACATTTCAGCAACAGGACAATTCAAAGTGCTTTACATACAACATTAAAGAACAGTTCAAAAATGATAAAAACAAGAATAAAGTTGACAGCGCAGTATAAGAAATGAACAATTATTTAAAGAAAGGCAACCTCAAAAAGAAAGGTCTTCAGCCTTGATTTAAAAGAACTGAGAGTTGCAGCAGACCTGCAGTTTTCTGGGAGTTTGTTCCAGATATGTGGAGCGTAAGAACTAAACGCTGCTTCCCCCCGTTTAGTTCTGACTGTGGAGACTACAAGCAGACCTGTCCCAGACCACATGAGAGGTCTGGGTGGGTCATAGTGTAGCAGACCTGTCCCAGACCACCTGAGAGGTCTGGGTGGGTCATAGTGTAGCAGACCTGTCCCAGACCACCTGAGAGGTCTGGGTGGGTCATAGTGTACCTGTCCCAGACCACATGAGAGGTCTGGGTCGGTCATAGTGTAGCAGACCTGTCCCAGACCACCTGAGAGGTCTGGGTGGGTCATAGTGTAGCAGACCTGTCCCAGACCACCTGAGAGGTCTGGGTGGGTCATAGTGTAGCAGACCTGTCCCAGACCACCTGAGAGGTCTGGGTGGGTCATAGTGTAGCAGACCTGTCCCAGACCACATGAGAGGTCTGGGTCGGTCATAGTGTAGCAGACCTGTCCCAGACCACCTGAGAGGTCTGGGTGGGTCATAGTGTAGCAGACCTGTCCCAGACCACCTGAGAGGTCTGGGTGGGTCATAGTGTAGCAGCAGATCAGAAATGTGTTTTCGGCCCTAAACCGTTTATACTGATTTTATAAACCAGCAAAAGTATTTTGAAATCAATTCTTTGAGGCGCAGGAAGCCAGTGTAGAGACTTCAGAACTGGAGTGCTGGATCCTTTTTATTAGCTGTAGGCTAATGAGGTGGCACAGTTTAATTTCAGCTTGATGAAACCAAAGTCTAAACTAAGATTTCAAGTCTACACTGTTGAAAGAGTAAACCACCCAAAACGTCCCCTGTAGGGCTTAAAAGGGGGTCGGCAAAGGCTTTGTGCTTCATGGACCAGTAAATCCCACTTCTGCAAACATTTAAAGTTATTCTAATTGAAACCGACTCAGTTTGGCGGCGATTTAAGCAGATTTTTGCCGCATTTAATAGCCTTGACTGATCTGTTACTGCAAACAGAAAGTACAGGACGTGGGCAGGTTAGGATTTGTTTCATAAACACGCTGCCTTCTGTGTGTGTGTGTGTGTGTGTGTGTGTGTGTGTGTGTGTGTGTGTGTGTGTGTGTGTGTGTGTAGGTCTCTGGAGCAGGAACAGTCTCTGAGGAGGAAGGCTGAACTGGAATCAGCTCAGTACAAACTGAAGCTGCAGGTTGTCACCAACAAATACGGACAAGCACAACAAGAGCTGCAGGTATCGTTTGCGTAAATAAAATGATTGAAAGAAAGTAAAACGCAGGATTAATTACTGATAAACTGGCACATTCTGGACTCCGTAGTTCAACATCTAGATGTCATCCCCATCATTTTCCTTTTCACGGAAACGTCTTGGTAAAAAATAAACACATCCATCTCTTTCTCTCTGTGTCTCTGAAGGAGCTGAGGGCTCTGATGACTCAAGCCGGCAGAAGCTCAGTCCCGTCCTCATCCTCCTCCTCTTCGTCCTTTGCGTCCACCTCGCTCCTCCTCTGCCTGTCCCAGAGGGCGGACGGCTCCAGGATGGCCCAGTACAGTTTCTCCAAGGCGGTGCTGGTGTCCCAGGCTGGAAGCTGCAGGGTTTTATCCTACTGCGAACCTCTGAGCTGCCTGCTGGCCTCGCAGCCGTCCCCGCACTCCACTCTGGTGCCCGGTGAGACGCCCTCACTTCTTCCTCATGACCCATTAAAAGATGGCAGTGTTGTTTATCGTTATTGTTCCAGATAGCTATGATACTTATTGAGCATATACTTGTTCTTCAGAGACAAAGAGACGCTGAACCCCAAGGCCTTTGCTGTAGTGCCATGCTACAAAAGGACTTCAGGGTTATCCCTGCATTGTTAGGCCTCCTGCACGCTGCCTGCGTGGCGTGTCAGTTGCATGGCGGCTGCGTGGCGTTTTCTGTCTTTTCACACCAGAAACGTGTCTGACGCGGCGCTGCTGCTGCTAGCCCTGTCTGTACACATGGATGTTTCCCATTGATAAAATGAAATACCATGTTAAACATAAATATATACTGATTTGATTACAGCAAAGACAACGTCGGCAGGATTGACGGCAAAATAGGCTCCAGAATATTTGGTTCTGTACTGACAGGTGCAATATTTGAAAATAGATCATTATTATTATTTTTTAAAATTACATTTATATCTGCATAAATGTCAAAACCTAGAGACTTTCAAACATCAACATGTCATTTATTAATATGTATTCGTGTCAAAATGACATATACACGTCTTTTCGTATTCTATTTTGCCTGGAAGCGCCACGCAGCTGACAGGCTCACGCCACTCAGCCAGTGTGCCGCAGCCCTTAGAGCGCCACGGTGCAAATGACATCATACGGTAATTATTTGCATCAAGGTCGGTTGTTGTCGGTTGCAGCTGGGGAGAGATCGATAAAGATCAAACTTGGAGGCGCAGCTTGTCACTGAAATGAGAATAGCCGGTCCACCAGACCGTGCGTGCGTGGCTCTGTTTGTGTACGTGAAGACAATGAGCAGACGGCTCCTATACCGTCTTTGGTCCAGATGCTACCCGTTGTTTATACGGCCATACGGTTGCGTGTAATGGCTGGGAAAGGCCCAGACTTTAATCGCCATAAAACACCCAGACAGATTAGATTAGAAAACCCAGAGAACAGTGTGTTTCCTTAGGAAGACTTCCTTCTCGGGCCGACCTCACCCAGTAAGAGCGTGCACCCCATGTGGGCTGAGACCTTTGCAGCGGCACGGGTTCCAATCCGACCTGCGGCCCTTTGCTGTCATGTCATCCCCCTCTCTCTCCCACCTTTCCTGTCTAGCCACTGTCACTATCAAATAAAGGGAAAAAATGCCCCCCAAAAAAACCTTGGAAAAAAAAGATAGACTTCCTTCTCTCTGCTTTGTGACAGTTGACAATGACACGGGTCTTTCTGTCCTTCACTTAATGTGGCTCCCACTCTCACTGGCCGCCCTTCCTGTCTCCCCCGTCAGGTTGCGGGGTGAAGAAGGTGAGCGTGGTCAACATGAAGGCGAGTCAGTACGTTCCCATCCACAGTAAACAGATCCGAGGTCTGTCCTTCAACAGGCAGAACGACAGTCTGCTGCTGTCTGCCGCTCTGGACAACACCATCAAACTCACCAGGTACACACACACACACACACACACACACACACACACACACACACACACACACACACACACACACACACACACACACACACACACACACACACACACACATATCCATAGACACAGACACAAAGAGACAGAAACACAGACAGACGCACACAGACTGAGACACACAGACACACACACAGACTGAGACACACACACACACAGACTGAGACACACATACACACATACACATACACACACAAACACACACACACAGACACAGACACAAAGAGACAGAAACACAGACAGACACACACACAGACTGAGACACACACAGACAGACACACACCCAGAGACACAAAGAGACCGAGAGACACGCACACACACACACACACACACACACACACACACACACACACACACACACACACACACACACATTACAGGAGTTTTTTTCTATAGTATTGGATGTGATGTAATCCTGTACTAAACGGACTGACTGTGTGTGTTGCAGTCTGCTGACCAACACAGTGGTTCAGACCTATAACGCAGGGAAACCGGTGTGGAGCTGCTGCTGGTGTTTAGACAACAGTAACTACGTCTACGCAGGTCTGAGCAACGGCTCGGTGCTCATCTACGACACCAGAGACACCAGCACGCACGTCCAGGAGCTGCAGCCGCTACGCTCCAGGTACGCCTCAGCCGCCCAGACTGTACGAGTGAAGCCAAAAACACCTGAAAGCTCTACCGTGTCTAACTCCTGTCGTTCCCAGGTGTCCGGTGGCGTCTCTGTGCTACGTCCCGCGGGCGGCGTCCAGCTCCTTTCCTTGTGGCGGTCTGATCGCTGGCTCTCTGGAGGGCGGCTGCTTCTGGGAGCAGGTCAACGAGACCACATACAGGCCGCATGTCCTGCCACTGGAGACCGCCGGCTGCACCGACATCCAGGTGGAGACGGAGAGCCGACACTGTCTGGTCACCTACAGGCCAGGTGTGTGCAATGATTTCTGATCTGGAGCGTAAACATAGTGAAGGTTGTCTATTTTTTTTTTTACATTTTCCTATGAAAAGAACAGACTCGGTGCACAAAGGACTTATAATAATAAAAATAATAATAATGTTAGTTTATTATATAGAACCTTTTTACAAAGTCACAAGGGCTTCAGATGATAAAATTGGAAAAAATTGAAGAACCAAACTAAAAAATAAATAAAATACCAATGGAAATAAAAATGTAAAAGACTTAAAAACACAAAATGAGAGGAGAAAAAGGCCAGTTTAGTTTAAAGGTCCCATGGCATGAAAATTTCACTATATGAGTTTTTTTTAACATTAATATGAGTTCCCCCAGCCTGCCTATGGTCTCCCAGTGACTAGAAATGGTGATAGGTGTAAACCGAGCCCTGGGTATCCTGCTCTGCCTTTGAGAAAATGAAAGCTCAGATGGGCCGATCTGGAATCTTCCCTTTATGACGTCATAAGGGGAAAGGTTACCTCCCCTTTCTCTGCTTTGCCCGCAGAGAGAGAGAGAGAGAGAGAGAGAGAGAGAGAGAGAGAGAGAGAGAGAGAGAGAGAGAGAGAGAGAGAGAGAGAGAGAGAGAGAGAGAGAGAGAGAGAGAGAGAGAGAGAGAGAGAGAGAGAGAGAGACTTTCAAACGAGCAAAGTGGCAGTTGGTCAAGGCCACACCCTCCACCTTGCCCCCCCCCCTCTCTCCTCCTCATTAGCTACAGACACAGAAATGGCACATCCTAAGGAAAGCTCATTGTGGGACTGGCTCTAGTGGCTGTAATTCTGCACCAAGGCTGAATTTCAGGAAAGAGACTTCAGATACAGTATTAGGGGACCACTAAGGCCTATATAAAAGAGACTTCAGATACAGTATTAGGGGACCACTAAGGCCTATATAAAAGAGACTTCAGATACAGAATTAGGGGACCACTAAGGCCTATATAAAAGAGACTTCAGATACAGTATTAGGGGACCACTAAGGCCTATATAAAAGAGACTTCAGATACAGTATTAGGGGACCACTAAGGTCTATATAATGAGACTTCAGATACAGTATTAGGGGACCACTAAGGTCTATATAAAAGACTTCAGATACAGTATTAGGGGACCACTAAGGCCTATATAAAAGAGACTTCAGATACAGTATTAGGGGACCACTAAGGCTTATATAAAAGAGACTTCAGATACAGTATTAGGGGACCACTAAGGCCTATATAAAAGAGACTTCAGATACAGTATTAGGGGACCACTAAGGCCTATATAAAAGAGACTTCAGATACAGTATTAGGGGACCACTAAGGCTTATATAAAAGAGACTTCAGATACAGTATTAGGGGACCACTAAGGTCTATATAAAAGAGACTTCAGATACAGTATTAGGGGACCACTAAGGCCTATATAAAATACTTCAGATACAGTATTAGGGGACCACTAAGGCCTATATAAAAGAGACTTCAGATACAGTATTAGGGGACCACTAAGGCTTATATAAAAGACTTCAGATACAGTATTAGGGGACCACTAAGGCCTATATAAAAGAGACTTCAGATACAGTATTAGGGGACCACTAAGGCCTATATAAAAGAGACTTCAGATACAGAATTAGGGGACCACTAAGGCCTATATAAAAGAGACTTCAGATACAGTATTAGGGGACCACTAAGGCCTATATAAAAGAGACTTCAGATACAGTATTAGGGGGACCACTAAGGTCTATATAATGAGACTTCAGATACAGTATTAGGGGACCACTAAGGTCTATATAAAAGACTTCAGATACAGTATTAGGGGACCACTAAGGCCTATATAAAAGAGACTTCAGATACAGTATTAGGGGACCACTAAGGCCTATATAAAAGAGACTTCAGATACAGTATTAGGGGACCACTAAGGCTTATATAAAAGAGACTTCAGATACAGTATTAGGGGACCACTAAGGTCTATATAAAAGAGACTTCAGATACAGTATTAGGGGACCACTAAGGTCTATATAAAAGAGACTTCAGATACAGTATTAGGGGACCACTAAGGCTTATATAAAAGACTTCAGATACAGTATTAGGGGACCACTAAGGCCTATATAAAAGACTTCAGATACAGTATTAGGGGACCACTAAGGCCTATATAAGAGACTTCAGATACAGTATTAGGGGACCACTAAGGCTTATATAAAAGACTTCAGATACAGTATTAGGGAACCACTAAGGCTTGTATGTGTTTAACACTTTATTTCTGCAGTTTATTCTGTGGAAGACTGAATCGGGTCACGCCGTTTAGCCGATATGAGGAACATGAAAACAGATTAAAAAAATTAAAAACCGATAAAATACGAGAATAAGTTACAGTGAAGTATAAGAAATTAAACATTAAAGAGCAGTTGATATTGTGATGACGATTTAAAAAAAAAAAAAAAAAAAACGATATATTGTGCAGCCCTAACGCAGTTTCACTTAAACTATGTCTGAAACGTCCGTCATTTAATCGTGTGTTTGCATGCAGATTATTTTCGCTGTATTCAGTCACTGCAGCAGGACAGAACAACCAAGACATGAAGCATTTACAACAGCAGATAAAAAGATGTTTCAGACGAGGACTCAGTCTGGATCGGTACGGTGTGCGAGCAGGACAGAAATGTGTTTTTGTGAATGCCCCCCCCCGTCTCTCCTGCAGGCCGCTCCAACCCATCCCTGCGCTGCGTCCTGATGGCGCTGAACAGGACGCCCCAGCAGGACTCCAGTCAGCTGCCCAGCTGCTCCTGCGCTCCGGTGCAGACGTTCAGCGCCGGCTCGTCCTGCAAACTGCTCACCAAGAACGCTGTTTTCAAGAGACCGGACGGAGGCGGGACGCTGGTCTGCGCCGGGGACGAGGCTTCCAACTCCACCATGGTCAGTCTTTAATTGTGAGATATGTGATGCTTACATATATACATGTCATGTAATCTTAAAGAGCCCAAAGCTACCAAGAACATGAAAAAAATATTTTATTGAGGTGTTTTATTTAATTTGAAAGAGCCAAAAGTTGTCTCTCCCATCATCCTCTTCCTCTGCTTCTTTCTCGTCTTCTTTTGACCCTTTTTGTGTCCCGTTCCTCAGGTGTGGGACGCCAGCAGCGGCTCTCTGCTCCAGAAGCTTCCGGCCGACCTCCCGGTGTTGGACATCAGCCCGTTCTCGGTGAACGGCGAGCACTTCCTGGCCTCGCTCACCGAGAAGATGCTGAAGCTCTACAGGTGGGAGTGAACGGGACGGACTTCACAGACTTAGGAACTTACAAAAAAAACACACAAACTCAGTCCCAGAGCGCGAGGACATGACACAGTCTGTGTGCAACTGTGGAAAAATCCAAAAAGCTGCTCAACTTTTATATGTTTACACACTCAAAAAAAAAAACCTGGATCGACCCGAGGAAACATTTATGGTTTATTCTTTTTTTTTTTTTTTTTTTTTTTTTTTTTTTTTTTTTTTTTTTTTTAAATAACATCTACGTTACTGAACATTTGGTGACCGTTGGCCTGCACAGAAAGCAAAGTGAAGCCGGCTGTGTGCGATACCTGGATAGATACAGATTGAGAGAAACGTTTCTCCCTTAAAGCCGAAAGATTGTGTCGATCGAGTCCTTTTCGTGTTCGGATCTTCTTGTTCTCGGCTGCTAAAGTAGAAGCGTTGAAGGCTCGACTGAGTCAACAGAAGGTGGTTTTCTCTCCTGTGTTTTTAGTCTGACGGAGGTGATACGTTGTCACCGTTTTCTTCCACCAGTCCTGCAGTTAGTGTGTGTGTGTGTGTGTGTGTGTGTGTGTGTGTGTGTGTGTGTGTGTGTGTGTGTGTGTGTGTGTGTGTGTGTGTGTGTGTGTGTGTGTGTGTGTGTGTGTGTGTGTGTGTGTGTGTGTGTGTGTGTGTGTGTGTGTGTGTGTGTGTTCAACTGCAGATCATGCACACTTTATTTTTAAGACCATTTTCAGGCTGTTTAGATTTATCATGTATTTTTCCTACATTCTCACGCAGCCATTTACTCCCATCCATCATTTCTGTATAGTATGAAAATCAATCCATCGACGTCAACATCGGGTCAGAGTTACAACCAACTTATTTTTATTATCATTTATCCTGCTGATTATCTTCTATTATCTGACGAATTGTTTGGTCTGTAAAATGTGAGAACATCGTGAAAAATAGCCAGCGTGACGTCTTCAGATTGCTTGCTTGTACAACCGACGGTCAAAAACCAGGAGATATTTAGTTTAACACAACAAAAAAACTGAAGCTATTCAGTTTGTGAACACAAAAGACAAAGGAAAGCAGAAAGTTCTCACAATTCAGGAGCTCGGATCATCAAATATTTCTCTTTTTGCTTCAAAAATTTGACTTAAATGATGGATCGATTATCAAAATAGTTGTTTAATTCATCTCTAATCAAGTCTGCATTTATTTTTGTAACTTCTACGTTATTGTTTTGTGGTAATGCAGCAAGCACAGATTAATTAGAGCCTGACTTATCTATTGGCAGTACTGATATTATCTGACGATTGTTATATAATCGCACATCATCAGCGTATATAAGTCGTTCAGGAGAAATGACAGAAGTGTTTGTCATTTAGAAACAGGATCTCCTTTATTGTCCACCAGGGAGCAGTTGTCACCGCAGAATTTGCAAAATATTCAGTACAATTCTTTATTAATCAAGTTTAAGAGATGGTTTTTGGCTTTAAAAGAATCCCGTATAGAGAGGCGATGTCCCTCCCCTTCCGCGGGACCTCATGGGACCTTAATTCGGAAAAAATATCAACGGTAGTGAACGGGGAGAGACACATTCTTTTTTTGATCCCGTTTGAATTGAGCCATGGATTACACATATGTTCTTCAGTTTAAAAGATATTTTCTCAACTGAAGAAGTCTCCGTTTGTCGTAGATTTGTGGTATGACCACTTAGTTATGTGTGAAACTGCTCGGTTTCACATCTCTCTTCTCGCGCAATTTACGTCACCTCGCTAGATGCTCGGCTTGCTCGCTAGCTAGCAGGGCTGCACGATATGAGGAAAATATTCGATAAGGTTGTTGAATATCGCGATAACGATATTTCTTGCTATAAACATATTAAAGTGTACTCAGTTCTGCATTTCTGCAGCTTTCAGTATTCTGCTAAAATACAACAAATTGCTTGTTGAATTTAAAACAAACTAAAGGAAATAATTTCCAACTTTATTTTATTGAACATTGAATTGAATATAAAAGTTTCTTTTTCTGTAATTTTCTGCTGATTATAACACAAAAAATTATGTGTGTCTATATGTCGCAGCCTTTCGCCATGTGTTTATTGCGGAAGTTGATATTGCGATAACGATAAATTTTTTTTTAAAAAGATGTATTGTGCAGCCCTACTAGCTAGCTAACTAGCTAGCTAGCTAGCTTAGCGCCGTTCTACAACACATGTAACGTTATCGTACCTGATGTGTTTAATCCGGTGAAGTTTTTCAGCAGAGAAGCGAAAGAGTGAGCGAGATCTGTTGCTCGCATGAGTAACGTCACACATCCCGGTACGACGCACACAAACACCGTAGCTTCAGCCAGACGCCACTCAGAAACTTTGAAGTGCGACAGTCTTTCCGATGACGTATTTTCACAGTCTTATACTTCAACAGTGTAACGATGAACAGACCTTGACATGCAAAATTATCTTTTAAACTGACGAACATCATAATGTGTAATCCATGGCTTAATTCAAACGGGATCAAAAAAAAATTATTTGTCTCTCCCCCGTTCACTATCAGGTATATTTTTTCACGAATTAAGGTCCTGTAGGCGGTCCACCGGAAGGGGAGGGACTTCGCCTCTCTTTCTATCTCTATCTGTCTCTCCTTGAAACGTTAAAGTAACCGCATTTTCAAACTATACAGAAATGAAAAAGAAACTTAACGGCTGCCTGGAGAAAGTAGGAAAGAAAGCCTCGACATTTCTTTGCGGCGATGTAAAGGATGGATGATTTGTAGTAAAAGAGCAAATTCATGTCCTCTTAGATTAAAGGAGCATTACCACTGGTTTAACTACAGCTGGTCTTGTGTTGTACATCACTGCTGATCATTTTCCAAGTCATATCAATTTTGACATTGTTTTCCCAGCCACTTTATTTGACATTTGAAGGGCTCTGACGGACGGTTGATTACAGCCTAGCGTTGCTATGCTTCTTGGTTGTTTTGGTGAAAAGTTTGCTTTTGTTGCGAGCAGGAAGTTCCCCCAGAAAGTTGTTTAGCCCGGTGGCAAGTATCTTTTAGACGAGGGCCCGACGGGGGCCAGTCACAGCCTGATGGCGGCATTACTGTAAAGCCCTAAAGTTTCTGTGATCACAGAATTGTTGAAGGACTCGTGAAAATGAGAATTTTAAAACGTCATAAGACGGATTCCATAGGGCCACACATTAAGTCAGTGCTAAATGCTAACTGGAGATTTGTAAATATGACTAATGTTATGGCTGAGTTTCCAAGCGAGCTGCCCCGCTGTGACTGTAGTTTGAGAAAAAAAAAAAACTAATTGAAATACATAAAAAAAAAAATATTTTGTGGGCCACCAGGCTGGTAACACACTGCGGGAAACGCTGGAGTTGCTTTGTAATTTGAGATGAAGGTGCAGAACAGAGACTACTTCAATGCAAAGACAACAACAAGTATTTGTTTACCTTCTTTCAACCCGTTTTCACTCCCAACTCGTAAAATACAGACGCTTGGTCAGCGGCTCTCAGCGCCAGATACGACGCAAAAAACCCTTCAGAGTCTGTTTGGAACGCACCGGGCAGAGCTGCACGATGACGGAGTATTAAGAGAGACAACGGTAGGGAGTTGTATGAAAGACTGGAATTGGGCGTAGGGAGGCTGGTTTGGGTGGTGGAGGAAGAACACAGGACTATCACCCAGGAGACCGGGGTTCCTGTCCCGCGTGTCACTGGTACGTTCATTTTATAACTCCACCCACAAACTTTTCCTAAACCCAACTGTCCCGTTCTTCTTTACCTAAACCCAACTGTCCCGTTCTTCTTTACCTAAACCCAACTGTCCCGTTCTTCTTTACCTAAACCCAACTGTCCCGTTCTTCTTTACCTAAACCCAACCGTCCCGTTCTTCTTTTCCTAAACCCAACTGTCCCGTTCTTCTTTACCTAAACCCAACTGTCCCGTTCTTCTTTACCTAAACCCAACCGTCCCGTTCTTCTTTACCTAAACCCAACCGTCCCGTTCTTCTTTACCTAAACCCAACCGTCCCGTTCTTCTTTTCCTAAACCCAACTGTCCCGTTCTTCTTTACCTAAACCCAACCGTCCCGTTCTTCTTTACCTAAACCCAACTGTCCCGTTCTTCTTTTCCTAAACCCAACTGTCCCGTTCTTCTTTTCCTAAACCAAACTGTCTCGTTCTTCTTTACCTAAACCCAACTGTCCCGTTCTTCTTTACCTAAACCCAACTGTCCCGTTCTTCTTTACCTAAACCCAACCGTCCCGTTCTTCTTTATCTAAACCCAACTGTCCCGTTCTTGTCCCGCGTATCACGTAAACGTACCTTTTTATAAGCCCACCCACCATCTTTTCCTTAGCCGAACTGCGTCAAAAGTGACGCCAATAGTCCCGACCCAGCACGTTTTAGATCTGACGCTAAAGGAGACTTTTAGCGTCAGTAACAAACGCCAAAAGGCACCTGACCGAGGGTTTTAGGCTTTAGGCTTTTACGAGATGGGAGCGAGGATTTGTTGAGCCTTTCTGCAGCTTGTTAAACGGAGGGTCCAGGATGTCGGAGGATCCTTGAATCCACCGTAACCTCTCTTTGACAAAGATGACGAAGACGACTAAATGTTGACTGTCGGGCTGAGTTTCCCACGCTGAAACAAACTGAAGTCTGTATCTGAACGATATGAAATCAATGTGAAAACCTGATGTGATGTAGCGGTTGGTCAGCAGATCTGTGAAGTGTTCATGGTTTGCAGTTAATGGGACAAAACGTGAGACTCCACCGGTAGATTCTTTTAGAAATAACGCCCAGGCCTGTGAAAGATGTCAGACTTGTCTTCAGCTCAATGACTACGTTTACATGCACATAATATTCAGTTTTTTTTGCTCAATATTCTGCCTAAGCTGTTTACACGGTTTATGAAAGAGAATATTCCACTTACATTCCCGTTTACGTGCAGCCCTGCAAAGTAGGATTTTCCAGCGGTGGCGGACTTGTTGGACCGTGCGAACGCAGCTTCCCTCTTTCATTCCTTCAACCAGCTTCTTTTAAACATCGGCATTGTGATATTTCCAAAAACCAGTTGCTATCCAAGTCTTAGATAATGTTTTAAAAAGTAGCCGTGTTTCTCAGTCTTTTCTTTCGGCCGTGCATCTCCACCGCAGCCCTGCAAACTGTCGGCTGGTTGGTTTGTGTACAGCAACCATAGCAACGCACAGAGCTGACCGTACGCCCTAAACAGGCGAGAGGCCGTAAACAGGCGAGAGGCCGTAAACAGGCGAGAGGCCGTAAACTGTCACAAACTGCTGTAAAAACCCCGATTGAGACGCAGATTCTGAATGTCGGCATATCACACACGCTTCTTACCCGGAAAATGCTATATTCGGAAATTGGCCTTATTTGGTTATATCCAAACTGTTTGCATGACCTGCATCCAGTTTAAAACATTTCCATATTCTGAATAATAGTGGAGTATTAGCATGCATGTAAACGTAGTCAGTGAGAATGCAGAAAAAAAAGACACCATCTGTCCAGTTTTGGATTCTTTTTAACTTCCCTCTGAACCTGAACATTAAGTGCCAAAGGACTCATTAGTTGTGAATGTTTACTTTCCTCTTGTTTTTCTTTCTAAAAGGAAGTTGTATATATGTATATTTGCTACCAACTGTTTGTGTACGACTTCAAAGTTAATAAAAACGTGAGTTATTTTTTATTAAAGTCACCGAGTGGACTGTTTGATGTGATTGGCTCTTACAGAGATCTAGTGTCGGATGAAACCAAGAGTCAGAGGTTAACCGCTCATATTAGGCTGGACGTGTTAGTAAGTGGAATCAAATTAGGTAACCCTTGTGTTGTCCTCCTGGGGCAAAATGAAAAAAAATAAAGATTATTTTTTGGCATTTTTAGGCCTTTATTGACAGGACAGCTGAATAAATGAAAGGGGAGAGAGAGAGAGGGGATGACATGCAGCAAAGGGCCGCAGGACGGAGTCGAAGCCGGGTCCGCTGCATCGAGGAGTAAACCTCTAAATATGGGCGCGTGCTCTACCAGCTGAGCTATCCGGGCGACCTTTTTTGTCATTTTTTTGTCACATTTTTCAACGTTGCCAGTGCTTTTATTCACTACAAGAAACTCACCCAAAAAAAAAAAAATCATGAATTATTTTGTTAAAAGTTAAGATCAGAGGAACGTTTGTTGATGGATAATCAGACTGTCAAAGGTAAGTCAGAATAATGCTATGAAATGGATTAAAAAACATTTATTTTACTTACAAAGACAGCTTATGGAACCAGCTGTGTTATTTTTGGGCAATTAGGTTGAAAGAAACCCAAATTTCTGATATAGGAACTTTGAAAAAGGGTCAAATTTGACCCGGGGAAACCAATCATTATGGGATGCTTCAATCTAGAAATATATTTCTACCAGTGGTGCTGCTTTCAAGGCATGCTCGTAAATTCCTACTTTCCATTCCCAAATATGTAAATACAGTATAAAACCTACACTGCTCCGGAGAGGCTTGTAGTTGGAACTACGTCTACAATTTAGATCTTTTTTTTCATTATTTAGTTTATAACACTGTCCCATTATGACAAAAATAATATTTTTTTATTTATTTATGCTGCAACTTGAGGAAATGTCTTTAAAAGCTCTCTGCTTTTATTTATTCATTTAGATTTGTTCTCTTATTTATATGTGTGTGTGTGTGTGTGTGTGTGTGTGTGTGTGTGTGTGTGTGTGTGTGTGTGTGTGTGTGTGTGTGTGTGTGTGTGTATATATATATAAGCAGAGCATTAAAAGACATTCATCATTTAATCAATTTGTAGCATAAATAAATATAAATTATTTTTCTATTTTCACACTTTGTCATAATGTTTCCTGAAATAAAAATCATCATTTCCTTTACATTAAGAAAGCCATTTGCAGCGTAAATTGATGCAGAAAAAAATCACCAGCATACGGAAAATGAAGTGTTTGATGTAGTTCTGTTTCCGTGCTCTGACAATACATCTTATCATTCCTGTATCTGAGGAAGGCCGGGCGATCCTCAACGCTCGACTGAAACGAGGAACTACACACACTGATGTTTCCTCATGTGCGTCAAAGTATTTGCTGAGATCCTCTTCTGCTGTTAAAAGCCAACGAGCAAGCAAAGTTATACAGATACATATTATCACAGGCACCAGTCCCATAGTGCTTCACAATCAAAGAACTCAAAGTCTAACACAGTCAAGTCATTAAAACGCCAGATCAGGATCAGGATCAGAAAAGACGTTTATTGCCACAATAAGTTACACTTATGTGGATTTTGCCTCGGTTGAATGCACACATTAACAAACAACCATTTTAAACCATATGAAGTAAACAATAAATACAGAAAAACAAATATATACACAAAAAATAGCTTTTGCATGAGACAAAAAGAGACTGGAATATAGAAATATACAAGGAGAACCCGATAGATAAGAAATACAAATAGAACAGACATAGTACGGAGTTTAAATCACATGCTAGTTACATTCTATATTTACTCAGATATTAAGTTGAGAACCAAAAAAAACCTTTTCTTGTAGAGCAGTGATTTTCAACCACTGTGCCGTGAGAGATCGTCCTGTGTGCCGTGGGAAATTATCCGATTTTACTTAATTGGTTCAACAATTTGTTTTTATTGAGTTACTGCAAATAATTTGCCATTGTTGCGCATCTGTGACTGCAATGTGATGACTGGCAGAGAAATGAAATCCTATTCTGTGTCAGTAGGTGGCAGTATAGTGCAATAATGACCTTGTTGATTTAAGACAGTAGAATTACCGCCACAGTAATTCAGGATGTAAGCAGTAGGGCTGAGATCGTCGATGTAAGCCTGCAACAGTGATGGATACATTTTTAAAAAGGAAAAATGCAGATTCTGATCTTATTAGGCTGCAATGTGTCATTTTGTAACATTTTTGGTTGGTGGTGTGCCGCGGGATTTTTTTAATGTAAAAAATGTGCCGTGGTTCAAAAAAGGTTGAAAACCACTGTTGTAGAGGATGTACATTTAATCAAATACACACAAGAAATATAATATTCAGCCCTGAAGAAGACATGGAAACGTGCTACCTGAAGGCCTGTCTGAAACAGATGGCGTTTTAAAAGAATCCAGAGTTCAGCGTGTCGTCGTCGCACGATGTCCTCTCGGGTCAAAAATAGAAAATTCTTTCAAAAACACTTTTACATTTGTTATTTCTATGACTTTCTGACATTTTGGTCCCTTTTTTGTCATGTTTTTGTCGTTTTTTTTCAACGTTTGACACATTTCGTCACTACCACCAACTTCTAATCACTATAGTTTTACACTTTCTTTTGGAATTCATGGCCAATAAACCTTATTTATATTAAAATATACCTACTTTTTAAGTTAAAAAAGCTGAAATTATGAATTATTTTGGCTAAAATTAGAAGAACGTAGGGCACCTGGATAGCTCACCTGGTTGAGCATGCGCCCCATGTAGTAAGGCCCAGTCCCTGACGTAGCGGCCGCAGGTTTGATTCTGACCCGAGGCCCTTTGCTGCATGTCATTCCCCCCTCTCTCTCTCTGCTTTCACATCTGCAGCTGTCCTGTATAATAAAGGCCTAAATTGCCCCAAAAAATAATCTTTGTAATTAGAGGAGCGTGTGTTGATGGACAGTCAGACGGGAGTATGTCAAAGTTTAGTCCGTTTTTTTCCAAATGCTATATCAAAATTCAATGAAAGTAGTTATCGTTAATTGTACTTGCGAAGAGCGTTGAAGGGAACCATCCATGTTATTTTTGGGTAATTTGGTTAAAAAGAAACCAATATTTCTGATATAGAGATTTTGAAAACTGGGTCAAATTTGAACCCGGGATAACATGAGGGTTAAGCTTATTGGGAGACGGTGGCCATTTTAGACCCCTTTTAGGGGGGCCAGCCCTAATGTAAACAGTTTCAAAATGTACCACCATCTAACAGCCAAATGCTGATAAAATATACAAGTGGCTGGAAGATTTGCTTCTCTCCCCCCAGCCAAAAATCAATGGTAATCTATTGAGTGGCTGGTCAAATTTGAACATTCACGAGCCTTTTGACTGGTGGACAAAAGTTCATTCAGAACTCTGGTAAACCGTGAAAAGAAGGTTTATTAAAGTGCCCATATTATGAAAAAAAAAATCACTTTTTCTGGGATTTGGGGTGTTATTTTGTGTCTCTGGTGCTTCCACACGCATACAGACTTTGAAAAAAAACATCCATGCTGTTGAGAGTGAGATCCGGTTTCTGAATGTGTCCTGCCTTCAGTCTCCGGGTGAGCTGATCAACATCTGCACGGCTTTCTACGTCACTAGCCGAGACGAGGGGCCTAGGGGGCTAACCGTTAGCATGCTAGCTACTACTTACTTACTTACTACTTCCATGTCCCTGTCCTGCAGGTATTCCACACAAAGTTGGAAGTGCGCCCTCATTTAGAAGAAGTCTCCCGCTAATCCTGCCGATTAGCTGACAATGCTAGTATTCGGGGCACAGGGAACGTAAAAACAAATTTATACCACTAAAAAGGCTCAAAATATCACCACACCTCAACGGTAGCATAATGAGGGTCCTTAAATGTTAACAGAAGCATTGAGAACTTTGTAAGTGTACAGACAGTTTATTGAAAAGATAGTTTATAAAGACGTTCGAAAAGCTACGAAAAGATTAGCACTGTAATTTGTATGATTTCCACGTTTTTTTTTTGCTGTCCGCAAATGAATACATCAAGTTATTATTATTATGTAACTTCTTGGTCACAAGCAGCATCTACAATAACCAAGCCTCTTATGATCACGATACAATTGAGCAAAGAAAGTTTTGGATAGGAAGCCGATAAGATCGCATCATTGCCATGTTCTTAAATATATACAGTATATGCAGGATTATACTAAAAAAAACTGAACAACGTACAGACTTAAGTACAGAGCCGCCCCTACCCATAAGCGAACTAAGCGGCTGCTTAGGGCCCCCGTGGCTACCAGAGGGCCCCCAAGAGCGCTTGAAATGTCCCACAATAGAGCTCATAACAGAGCCGGTCTATTTAAAGATAGTGTTGCTGCTAATAGGTCCCACATTAGTCTTTTAAATATGCGTATTTGTCCATTATAAGTGCTTAAACTAATATTTACAATACACAAGTTAGTTTAGTGTCAAGTGCAGTGGCAACATAGACAGAGTCCCCAAACCAAATCCTGCTTAGGGCCCCCAGAGGTCTAGGGCCGGCCCTGCTTAAGTGACAAAGCTAATCACTCTCCATCATCACATATGACCCTCTTCTTGTATTTCTGGGTTCATACATCATTCAGACACCCAGCGTTCTTATAAATACTGCCTCTCAACCGCCGCTCACATTATTCATAACATTTTCAAGTTTTAATGGATGTAAACAAGCTTTAGCAATCCAAAGTCACAGCTTCACAGGTGCAAATTTGCGTTATATTCAAACCTAGCTTCCCCCCCCACTTCCCCTTCCCCTTCCTGGGTACTATCTGTCAAAGAACTGCAGTATTAACATTTGTACACAGTTTATCTGCTACCTTTTACTTTCATCTTCTATTTACAGTAAATACTAAGGCATGCAGGAAGAAGACGTTTCCATAGTGGTTGTGTGATTGGACGCTCTCGCTAATTATTCATGAGCTGTCCTGTGCCATCGTAGAAAAAAACGAAAGAAAAAAAAAAACGTCTGCAACTTTACTCCTAGTGCCCATATTTCCTACAGCTCCTGAATGCAGCAGCAGGCTGACTGGCTCTGTGAAGATGGCGGACTGTATACGTGTTCCTCTGCTCCTGCTTTTGATGTGCATCGTATCGTCTTTGCATCCAATTCAAGGACAAAACAACCTCATCAGCAAACTTGCTGTTAATGCGGATAACCAACAGAAACCAGCCGGAGGTGTGGGGCCGGCTGCGGGGGTCCCGGTAGCCGCTGAGAGGATCCTGGGCGCTGGGGCCTCGCTGCCTCGGAGGCGCTCTACCGGTTGGAAGTTGGCTGAAGAGGGGGTGTGCAGAGAGGACCTGACCCGGCTTTGCCCCAAACACTCCTGGAACAACAACCTGGCGGTGCTGGAGTGTCTCCAGGATAAGAAAGAGGTAACGTTACATTAACGGGACAAAATGCCGTGGTTGCAAGGAAAGAAGCAGGGTGTGCCTGCTGAACAAAACCGTTAGCTAGCTGTAATAGTTAGCCAGCCGCTAGCTCTCGGATTGAGATAACGTCACGCTAAATCCCGGTCACAATGTTGGCAATTTATTAGCTTTGATATCATCTTAAATATGACACACACTGCAGAGGAAGCTTGAACACATATTCAGAGTCGTCGGGATCCACTCCTTAGTTCGGCATGATGCAATGCCACGAATGGCATTTGCCTTCTTTACGACTTGCTAGTTTTTTAATCGTGTCGTCGCATATTTCTTGTCTTTTACGTCTCTGCTGAATTGGAACGTCGTAATGCAGATTTACAGAAAAACAACTGGATAACCCTGAAATATAAGTTACTTTGTGGATCAATTGTGAGCCGAATTTATCAGAAGACATAGTTGTTACAGATTAACTAAAACATTTGCTCAGTGTGGTGTCAGTAATTTAACAGTGAGCTGTAACACATTAAACTGGCTGATTATTAGCGTAGTTCGGAGTTCCAGGACGAAGTGCATCTGGACTAGCTAGCTAGCTAGCTAGCTGCTAAATGTAAAACTGGACACGGAATTTAACTATTTAAAACCACAATTCGCCAGAAGATGTATTAGACAGCTCAGTAACCTGGCAACTTTCTAAACCCATATAGCTAGCTAGCTAGCTAACGTTAAGGCATGTAACAGCTACCTTTCGCTTGTTGATTTGTGGCTTTCTGTATTACCGTTAAGTACAACGTTTCGTGTAATTATAGACCGTAACGTTACACGACAGTAAGCACTTTTGCCTTATTTCTGACAACGCACTGAACCGGTTATTGACGACGTGTAAGTTAAACCTGGTTTTAAAGTTGTATCCCACGTTAAATTGAAGCAGACAGAATAGTTTAAATACATTTATTTTTTTTCGGCAGAGACTCGTTTCCCCCCCTGGCAAAGGTGTCAGTGGCCTCCCACTTCAGCCTGGGGGCAGCACCAGGATTAGTAGTCATTGTGATTTGGGGGTAGTGAATGTTGTCCTGACATGTTGAGGCAACACATTGCCAGATGATACAAAAAGATAAAACTCTTCTTCCGCTTTTAGTGCCAACAAAATGTATCATGTAGCACATTTTGTATCTTAAAGGTCCCATATCATGCTCATTTTCAGGTTCACACTTGTATTTTGTGTTTCAACTAGAACATGTTTGCGTGCTTTAATTTTTAAAACACATTATTTTTTGTATACTGTCTGTCTGAATATACCTGTAATTTCCCTGTATCTGAAACGCTCCGTTTTAGCGCCTGTCTCTTTAAAGGAACATGCAGACTTATTGGGACTTTAGCTTATTCACCGTAACCCCCAGAGTAAGACAAGTCAATACATACCTTTCTCGTGTCCGTGCGTGTAACGCCGTCTTGACGGTTCCACCGTTAGCCTAGCTTAGCACAGAACCTGCAGGTAACTGGTTCCAACTAGCCTACTGCTCCAAATAAGTGACAAAATAACGCCAACATGTTCCTATTTACATGTTGTGATTTGTATAGTCACAGCATGTACAAATAACAAGGTCACATGAGACACAGTCATCTTCTAACCGTAAACAAACCGGGAACTATTCTCAGAAGGCGAAGCTCGGCTACTTCTGCTACTTGGGCGGAGTGATTTGCTTTGCAGCAAGCCTTTCTGAGAATATAGTTCCCGGTTTGTTTACGGTTAGAAGACGGCTGTGTCTCATGTTACGTTATTTGTACACGCTGCGACTATACAAATCACAACATGTAAATAGGAACATGTTGGCGTTATTTTGTCACTTATTCGGAGCAGTAGGCTAGTTGGAACCAGTTACCTCCAGCATCTGTGCTAAGCTAAGCTACCGGTGGAACCGTCAGACGGCGTTACAACACGCACAGACATGAGAAGGGTATGTATTGACTTGTCTAACTCCGGGGGTTACGGTGAATAAGCTAAAGTCCCAATAAGTCGGCGTGTTCCTTAAGTCCCAGTCTGCTCTGATTGGTCAGTGTTTCGTGATCTTTCGCATCTGTGTCTCTGCAGCCGGGGAATGACTGTTACGGCACTGAAGAGGCATTTTCTAACTATATAGTATCCAACATCCAAAACCCAAAAGATATTCCCATTCTAACAATACAAAACGGAGAGGAAGCACCTCATATTTGAGGAGCAGGAATCTGGAAAATGTTGGCAGACAAATGACCAAAAAGATTTAAACAACTCTGAAAAATGTTTATCCATTTCCTGTCCGTTGACTAACCATTTAATCAGCTTTTTTATGCGACACCTGTCTTCTCATTTCTAAACCTAATTAACCAGGGTGGAGAACGATGGTAGTTTGGCGTTGTTTGCACATGAGTTCACACTCTGCTTCGAGAGATGACTGTAAACCGTCTTCCTACAATAAATAGTTTCCCAGCAAGCTAGTCTATTTGTTTATCTTGTTCTAAGTCCACAGGTAGATGTTTGAGAAAGGTGGAGGACTTCTCATTATTCTCTCACACCCATTTACAATGAGACAGCTTTCCAAGCCTTATCTGTAGTAGGGGTGCACTACGTGACAGACCCAATGGAGCGTACCACGTGTGTGCATATTTTGACAGTGTAAGTGAAGAAATAGATGGAGACAACTAAACGGAACGAATCAGAGAAGCGAAAGAAAAGTTGTGTCCTGTTCTCTTTATTTATATATTTATACTGTCCAACCAGTAGAACATGTCCTGTTCTGTAGACATGGTCCTTAGTTATATATTTATACTGTCCAACCAGTAGAACCTGTCCTGTTCTGTAGACATGGTCTTTAGTTATATATTTTATACTGTCCAACCAGTAGAACTTGTCCTGTTCTGTAGACATGGTCCTTAGTTATATATTTATACTGTCCAACCAGTAGAACATGTCCTGTTCTGTAGACATGGTCCTTATTTATATATTTATACTGTCCAACCAGTAGAACATGTCCTGTTCTGTAGACATGGTCCTTATTTATATATTTATACTGTCCAACCAGTAGAACCTGTCCTGTTCTGTAGACATGGTCCTTAGTTATATATTTATACTGTCCAACCAGTAGAACATGTCCTGTTCTGTAGACATGGTCCTTATTTATATATTTATACTGTCCAACCAGTAGAACGTGTCCTGTTCTGTAGACATGGTCCTTATTTATATATTTATACTGTCCAACCAGTAGAACGTGTCCTGTTCTGTAGACATGTTGTATTTGTTATGAATCTATTTTGATAAGTTTTCCTGTAACTTTTGTAATTTTACATGTTTTAAAAATATCAAAATTAATATTGATATCGCAATATCCCATTTTGTCAATATCGTGCAACCCTAGTCTGTAGTTGAACTTGTGGTTTTCAGGTCACTGTGTTGCATTTTGTGACGGTCAGGTTCATTCAAGTGTGTGTTTGCTGAGATATCAACGGAGAGGACTGTGGCTGTTGGCCGGGTAACTGCTGACTGCTTACTCACTTCTTTAAACTCATTATCTGCTTGTCAGCAGCCAAACTACAGCACACTGAGAGATCTCTGTACGCTACATTAGGAGCTTACAGCAGCTAAGACAAGCCGTGGTTTGAGCCCCATTTTCTGCTTACTCAATATCACAAGACAGCGTCCCCTCTGGTGGCATAAAGTCTGGTTTATGGTTGTGCGGAGGCTCCTCGCAGAGCTTTCGCCGTAGCCTACGTTAAGTGGCCTGAGGTTTATACTTGTGCGTTGGTGCGTGCGTTGATCTCTTTAAGAGAATAGCAGGGCCGCCGTGTGTGTGGGGGGGAGTGTGGTAGAGAGAGTGACGGCGATTAGAGGCGAAGTGGGAGAAACAAAGTGTGTGTCCCCCCCCCCAAAAGAAATCAATTTTTTCCCCCTCCCCTTCTTAAAATAAATCTGCAGATGACAAAGACATTGTTCAAAACAAGTTTTAACTTGATTTAGTTTTCACACACACACACACACACACACACACACACACACACACACACACACACACACACACACACGGGGCATGTATACCATTATGATTATTCCTGCCAATTTTGTGGAGATAAATATTGGTTTGACTGTTTCCCCTACCATTGCTTTGGGTGGACGGCCTGCCCAACCGTGCCCTTATTTTCACCTGTTGCTGAGTAACGTACATTAGCATCCCATGGGCTCGTGAATGAGGCATACCTGTAGCAAGCTCCTTCGTAGTAACTAGCGGTAAAAAAGAGAGACTACGCACGACAGTAAGCGTGATCGGCTTGCGTACATTAAAGGCAACGAGTCAGACAGAAATCTATATGCTATAACTGTTATGCTTATGTCGATTATGCTTGAGTAAATGCAACCCCAATCAACCAAACTGCTTAAATAAGTGAATATCAATATTTGAATACGACCGTTAAAATCCCTGGGAGAGTTCGACACAGCCAGACTCGGGACGTCAAACTGAGATCAGCGCTCCTGTTCAAGTTCACGTCCTGCTTTTTAACGATTGTCTACGAACAGTCGTAGAGGACTTGAATGGCTATTGATTTTTCTCAATTCTTAGCATTTTGGCACTGATTTTTCCTTTGGTGTTAGCTAGAACCTAATTCCTCTATGAAAGGAAAAACCCCCCAAAAGTGAAAAATAATTTCTGCATCCAACCTGTGATTTGGAACTCGCTCCAAAATTGTAATGGGTTCTTCCTTGGCCCGTGCTACACCGTTCCACCGAGTTTTCAGGCACATCGAGCCAGCTTTTTTTTTTTTTTTTTTCATGATCCTGCTGACAAACAAACAAATATAACCAAAAAAACATAATCTCTTTGGCGGCAGTAATAATCATTAGCAGCAGCCCTAAGTGGAAGATGTCGCCCTGGGCTGTGGGAAACTGTGATGGACATGTGATGTTATTATTTATAGACCGATGAATCGATAATGAAAATAATAGTCACGGACGAAGAGTAGACAAGGCATCAAATGTCACATTTGAATTCAAATCAACCTCAAACAGCTGTGTCCTGTCTGGCATTTTAAGTGTAGGTTGATGAAACAAGAAGTTGAAGAAATATCAGTCTGTCACCTAAAGGCAAAAGGTACATTCTTCTTGGTTTGAACTCTCCTCGTTCTTCTGACATGGTGGCAGTTTGATTTTGTATGCAAATGTGCATATCGGTGTCATCTCAGTGGCGTCTGTGCCAGTCTGTTTGCTCGCTGTCTGATTTAATGAAAGACCTTTTTAAAAGACCTTTTTAACGCCTCTGCGAATGACGTGTTTAAGGTCACGTTCACCACTGGAATGAACTGAAAATGAAAACGCTTTCATATCAGATTGTGTCTTCTACCGAGGTTTTGACTTTGAGATAAAGGTGAAAATGGTTAAAGATGACAGTGACGTCCTGGGGATTTCAATCCCGCTTGTTGCTGGTATCGTTCTCGTGTTCATCAGGAGCGACTGCTTTATCTTTTACTCTACTGGTAAACTGTGAACACTACCGGTCAAAAGTTAGGGAGTCACTTAGAAATTTCCATTCCACTCCATTATAGACAAAATACCAGCTGATCTGTAATGCAATATCTACATTGCCATATTACATTATCAGCAACCATTCATCCAATGTTCCAAAGGCTCATTCTGTTTACTAATCTGATATCATTTTAAAAGGCTAACCGAGAAAACATTGGAGAACCCTTTTGCAATTATGTAAGCACATAATGTAATCTGAAAACTGCTGCTCTGGTTAAAAAGACAATGCAACTGATCTCAGCTGGTATTCTGTCTATGATGGAGTGGAATGGACATTTCTGAGTGACCCCAAACTTTTGAGCGGTAGCGTATATTTACAAGAATAAAATACCTTTTTTTTATCTTTTTTTTTTTTATATTTTATTTTAAAAACCAAATTCTAGACATCTCAATGCTCTGTCAGCACCTGAATTTTCCTGCAGAATTTGTTGGCGTTCGACATATTTCCCACGTTTTCTGCTTACTGAAAAAAAACGCTCAACTTGATTCAGTTTGCAACATTTTATTTGTATTTGTCCGTGTGCGTTATGAAAACAGTAGCTTTTAGTTTAAAAAATAAAACAAAGCAATTACATTTTTTTTGATTTTTGCTCAACAAAACAAACTTTTTTTTCTGTTGTCGCTATTCTCGATGTTTTTGTCACTTTTTCCGTGTTTTTGTTTTGTGCTGCGCTTCTTTTGGCATTTTTTTTTTTTTTTTTTTTCAACGTTCTTTTATAAAAAAATGTTTTTTCCAATGCTATATAATTTAATAAAACGCCCAAATTCAATGAAAGTAGTGAACTGATCATTTATTTTACTTGTGAAGAGCGTTGTGTGGAACCATCCACGTTTATTTATTTTGGTTGGAAAAAAAACTAAATATAGGAACTTTTTGAAAATGGGTCAAATTTGACCCGAGGACAACGGGAGGATTAATCACTTGTCTGCATGCTAGAAAATAAAAATAATAATATAGAAAAAAAACACTTAATTGTATGATTGCATAACATATCAAATTGCTTTGATTGCATATTTTATATATATTTAACAAAATAAAAAAGCAACATACAATGGAAAGATTGGCAAAAAGTAAGCTGAGCAGTATTAAATGCATCCCATCTGAACGTCTATTTATCAATGACTTTTCAAACACAACGTAATATAGTATATGTCCATTATCTTAACCCTTGTTGTCTTCCCTTCAACCTTGAAAAAAAAACACCTTTTCTGACATTTTTGACGCCTTTTTTCCACAATTTTGTTTTTGCTTTTTCCAACGTTTAAAATTTTTCTTCTACATATTTTCAGCGCTTATTTCTACGTCCCATATTTTCTGATATAAAACAAAAATTTAAAACTGGTCAATGTGACCCTAAGTCAACACAAGGGTATTTCATTTATTTTTATTTCAAACAAAACTAAAAATACATATACACATACAGAATGTATCCATATATACACACATATATACACACACATACAGCATGTATCCATATATACACACACACACACACACATATATATATATATATATATATATATATATATATATATATATATATATAAAAAATAAGTGTGTAGCAACACAATAGGTTGTCCAGCCCTAACGGGACTTCATAGTTTTTGTTTGTCCATAGTTTTCAACTTTTAGTGCAAAAGGGAAATCAGTCACCATACAAAACCTTTAGCAAACTGTATCTGTATCAAAAGCCTGATTCTTACGGTGTAGCATGACTGCAGCTCAAGGCCCAGTGACCCCGGATTTCTTTGGGCTGTGACGTCTCGTCTTTGTACACCCACCACAAACACTGCTGCCGAGTAGCGACCGTGGCGCTCGCTCGTCTTCCTCCCGTGTGAAGGCCACGAGCTGCCCAGATGGCACTCGCGCTGCTGTTCCCTGGTTGAGGGTGAGATTGAGAGCTGCTTTTAGACTCTAAGCATTTTTGTGTCTCCGGCCTGGCCGCTGTCACTCCTGCTGGTGGCTGTGGTTTTGTGGACGTGGTGCATAGTCACCGAGTCCAGAGGGAGGAGGCTTTGGAGATTGGAGCTTTCGTTCCAGCCTGTCGGCTGCGTGAAGCCTCCATGTGTCTGTTATCTGTCTCAGCCTCCCAGTTGTACCCAGTTTGATAATTGGCAATTAACACATTAAAGTGTGATTTTTGTTCACTGTGATTTTTTATTTTTTTTTTTCAACCTATTTACCCATGCATTGGTGTCTAAGTGACTAATTGGTCCAGTATTGAGCGAGACCGCTGTAACCGGCAGCTGTGAACCGGGCTGCAATGTAACCCAATCAATATCCGTCAATTTCAGTCCACTAAAAGTTCTGTTGTTGCCGCTGACAGGCTCAGATTATTATTCTAAGTGTCTGACAATGTTATGGAAAGGATCCCTACAGAGACTTTTTCTTTTCAACATGAAATAGCTCAGGAGCCACCAGACTCCATGTAAATAATCAGCACTTTTAGCGTGTATAGAGCCAGCATATCTCCACATGTAAATGGGTGAATTAAGGGTTTATTTCAACCAAACCAGAGTGGTGATTGGTGGAACAGTGGGAAGATGAACCAAGACGGCTTTTGAGAGTTTTATTTTTGAATGAAGTGTGTTGATAAAAGTCTGGGTTTCTGGATGGTGATTTCGAGGCCATTTCATGTTAAACAAAGAGGATCGTACTCTTTAACAAAAAGGTCTCTATCTGTAGGGATCCTTTCCATAATGTTGTCACACACTTAGAATAATAATCTGGGCCCGTCAGTGACAAAAATAGCACAAGGTGCACAATTGTCCAACAACGTTACATTGCAGCTTGTTTCTCCGCAGCCTACTGGACTAATTTCAAAGATTGTTCTCCCATCAGTTACTTAGACACAAAAAACATGGGGAAAATAGGAATTCAGCAGTGGTTTGGATGCATTTGAGGTCAAGGCTCTGCAGACCAGTGATGTTCTAACTGCAAAAAACATTTCTTAATGGAGCTGGTTTTGACCACGGGGGTATTATCATGTTGAAACGGGAAAGAGACAAAACATAGACTCTTGCCAAAAACTTTGAAGAACACTATTGTCAGAGATATCACTGCTGGATAGTGATGGGAATTCGAGCTCTCTGAAAGGAGTCGGATCCAATGGCTCTGTTCCTTTTTAAGATTCAGATTTCCCTTCATTGGTACTAAAGAGCCCAAATCAAGAGTAACAGTAATAGACCCTCTAGAGGCGATGAAGTAGTTGTAACGATGCATTGATCTGGAACCAATATCATCGACGCAAAGTGAAAATATCGATACGTTTCAACTTTAAGGATGGGCTTTTATTTTGAAATTCCCACTTAATACTTATTATTATTATTATTATTAAAACGAATTAGTATGTTTTTCATTTACAAACTGGAAGAGCTCAGTAATACAGTTGTGAAATCATATGATAAGCCCTATTTGCACGGAATTAGTATCATCTGGGAACCTCGTGTGATTTAGAAATTACACACACACACACACACACACACACACACACACACACACACACACACACACACACACCCCTGAGTTTCGTGTGGCGCATTCACACGGAATAAGCAAAGCCTGCTTTGACTTGACTTTACTGACATATCTGTACACTGATAGTTGGCTACTCGGAGGCGAGCGGAGGACAGCCAGGGCGAGGCCGCTGGTTCGAGGTTCCGTATCTTTTTGGGCCAGGCCTGGTAGAGGTTGCTGGAGGCGCATCCCAGCCGCGCCGGCACCCGCACAGCATCACCGTCAGCCCTCGGACGAAGCCGCTGGGAGCGCGTTGACTCGGAGACAGAGGTCCCCGGTCGGGCAGTGGTAAATAGGCGCACAAGAAACAAAAACCTTGAAAGAAATGTATAAGAGATGTATAACAGCTGTATACTACTATCCCTGTATGGATGTGATATGATATATAACAGCTGTATACTACTATCCCTGTATGGATGATATGATGTATAACAGCTGTATACTACTATCCCTGTATGGATGATATGATGTATAACAGCTGTATACTACTATCCCTGTATGGATGTGATATGATATATAACAGCTG
Organism: Zingel zingel; assembly: GCA_023566125.1. NCBI lineage: Eukaryota > Metazoa > Chordata > Actinopteri > Perciformes > Percidae > Zingel > Zingel zingel. The sequence continues at coordinate 4,104,675 of CM042320.1, read as the reverse complement.
TATACTACTATCCCTGTATGAGGTGATATGATGTATAACAGCTGTATACTACTATCCCTGTATGAGGTGATATGATGTATAACAGCTGTATACTACTATCCCTGTATGATGTGATATGATGTATAACAGCTGTATACTACTATCCCTGTATGAGGTGATATGATGTATAACAGCTGTATACTACTATCCCTGTATGATGTGATATGATGTATAACAGCTGTATACTACTATCCCTGTATGAGGTGATATGATTTCTATCTTTGTTGTCTGTCTGGCTCAGGTTAAACTTTGTGAAACATGAACAATGAACGCCACAGAACTTTCTTTTATTCTGCAGTTTGACAGTCAGTTATAACGGGAAAAGAAGTAGATTTTCTTTAGGGCTTTATTACGTGGTATCTGATCAGTGCATAAACTCCAGTACTTACCGATACCAACGTTTTAGGCCGTATCGGAGATACTGGTATCGGTATTGGAACATCTCTAAAAAAGATGATATACAAACTCGCCAAATCGCAGACATGTCGGTTCACACGGGACTAATATCACTGGACCTCGGTGTTTGGCGAAAGATGGTAGGTCATTTGCGGGAGAATCTTTACTCTAAAAATTACAGACATTACGATTCGCACGAGATTAAGATCAGACAACCTCTAATTATTACGAATCACTAGAGGTCACTAGGTAGTACTAATCCCGTGCGATTAGGGCTTTAGTTGCTTTTTGTGAGCTGCCTTCACACGGTTTTGTAGATATAAATGTAACTGATTGGGTTAAATGGGCTTATCATATCGTCTCGTATCGATACCAAGCCCCTGAATTGAAATCCTATGGTGGCAGACTTCGTGATATCAGCAAATATTCTTTGTTCAAAGAATCAATATATCGTATTGTGATAAAACTTGTGATTTGCACTCCTACGACCAAGTACATTTTATTTTTTTTTTATTTTTTTTTTTCTTTCACTTTTCCATAAATAAAAGTAAACAAATAGTCATTAAGGTACTGTCACTTTAATACAGGATTACCGGTCTGGTTGTCAGTCTTGGTGCCAGTGTGTCCTGATGATAAAGCTGCTGCTTTTATTGGCTTATCTTACATAAACCTAAACAAAGACAGGAGCTTTTAGTTTGTTTTTGGGCCATATAGAAGAAATATTGTTCCTGGTTGCTGAGCAACATCCTCTTTTTTTTTTTTTTGTTCCCTTTCAGTGTCTGACCGTCCATTCAGGCTTTGTGTTGACATTCATCTGGAAGGGTTTATCCAGTGTTTGAGAACCGTGACGTTACCAGTAATTTAACGAAACACTCAGACGACCTCGCAGCGAAAACACACCGGCCCCTTAAAGGCCTCTTTACAGTCGCCGCGCCCGACCTTTTTAACTGATTTTGAGTGCGCGAGCAGAGGTCGTGCACCACTTTTTTTCAGCGGTGCACGACAAAGCGGGAACAGGAAGCATGGATGAGTTCGAGGGCCACCGGATGCCAGGACTCTCAGTGACTGCAAATCTCTTCGAAATAAAGATTTTATGTATTTCATTTATTCATTCAGGGTTAGTTCTTGATTGGCTTATTGAAAACGCAGCATGATGTAACAGGATCAAGTTTTGTTTGTTGCGGCCGCCTTTCTTGCTCGATGTCCATTTGATTTTGATGGGGCAGTGGTGGCCTTAAGGTTAGAGAAGCAAGCTTGTGACCGGGAGGTCGTCGGTTCAATCAATCAATCAATCAATCAATCAATCAATCAATCCCCAGACCGGCATGATAAAATCTGGGAGGGGAAAGTGAAAGAGCAGCGCTTGTCACTTCCTTCATTACCACCACTGAGGTGCCCTTGAGCAAGGCCCTTAACCTCAACCTCTCCAGCAGATCAGACTGTGGTTGTACTGGGAATCAGGGCGTTCCTGCAAAAGAGAGGTTTGACACTTATTGCATTATCGAAAAAATTGCGAGTAATTGTGCAGCTCTAGGAAGCAGGGCTTTAAAGTGATGAAGTTAAAGGCTGTTTAAACTAGTGCGGTCAGTTAAAGGCGTTATTAACGGCGCTAGCGGAAACCCATTTTAACGGCGTCTTTTTTTTTTTTTTATTATCGCGTGATTAACGTTCTTTTTGGCCTAGCAAACTTTGTAGTTTTTTTCACATGCTGTTGCAACAACTAGAAAAAAAACGTTAGGAAAAACTACAACACCACACCGGATCTAGCTAGACCGGAAACACAACAAGATGCAGGCCGCACACGCTTGTTTGGGCTCTCGAGCCAGCCAAAGAGTAGTAGGCTAACATTACGTTTTGAGTGGATGGCGAGCGCGACACGCTGAAATGGATGCCAATAAGATTCTGAATGGAAAGTTGACTTTTAAAAAGTTACCAATTGGTTCCATTGACAAGACCAAAGTGATCTGTGTGTTTGGTCGTTGTGAACTGAGCTATCATCGCAGCACGTCCAGTCTGAAATACCACTTGATGGCCAAGCACACAGCTGATGGCCAGGCACACAGCTGATGGCCAGGCACACAGCTGATGGCCAGGCACACAGCTGATGGCCAGGCACACAGCTGATGCGAATTCTCCGCCCCCTCGTCAAAGCCGTTACATTGTGTGAGAGATTATTTGCTCAAAGTGAGAATGTTAGTGTGAAATTGAACACTACAGTATATGCCAATGTTGTTTTCAATAAAAAAAACATTTGCACAAAGCATTATGACTGCACTAGTTTAAACCCAAAGGCACAGCTGCTGTGCTCTCTGCTTCGTGACTCAGTAGGTGCTGGAAGTGGCTGGCTTCCCTCTGGATTCGCTCTTCTTTCTATCACTTCATTTCATTTTTCTCTCTCCATCTCTTCCTCTCGCCCACTTCCAATCATAGCTCAACCTCGTGCTGGTTTTCCCAAGAGAAAATGAGGAGAGCTGATTAAGTTTAATCTAGCTGCAGCTATTAAATGAGATGGAGGTCTTCACACTGTTTTTTTCACTCTGTCAGTAAGCGGAGACGGAGCGTTGGTAAAAACAAAGAGCCTTAATGTTTTTCTCTGAGCAAAGTATGTGAAAAGGGTGTGTGAGCTGAGTCGGTTTCATATCTTCCTGTTGCGTTAGATTCCATCTCTAACAGCTGCCACTGTGTTTAACACACAAATGCAGAGTTGGATTAATACAACCGATCCGATTCACCTGAACAGTTAATATCCTGTTGCCATATGACATGTATTTCCCCTGCTTTCATAAGCTCTCTTTGGTAGGAAAAAGAGGCTGCTTTCATCATCGTTGGTCTATTTTGGCTTTTGAAATCAACGCAGGATTGAACAGATGAGTAGTTCTTTGGCTTTTCCGAAACATGCAGATCCCCTGGCGGAGCCGGGCAGAGACGCCCACATGAGTCACATTGTGCTCTGCAACAGCAGTAGTGATGTGATGTTTGGATGTTCAGTCCAGAGGGTGGGTGGACTGAGCGCGTGCAGAGGTGGGGGTTCTCCCTGCGGGCCGGGGGCCGCTCCAGAAAACACAGAAAATAAAACATAAGTCCCCGTGGCTCCATCCAGGTTAACACCCCACACTCTTCAGCTTTTGCTGACAATGACACACTCGCTGTGTTGACTTTTCACAAAAAAAAATACAGGATGCTGCTTTCAGGCGCAAGTCGGAAGCACCGGAATTACAGGTTGAGACTACGTACATCGAAAAATCAAGGCAGTAAATGTGAGAGAAATATTTTCCGTGTCTTCCAGTTTGAGTGTCATAAAAATGAATACAGAATCAGTTTGGTTTTACCTACCGAAGTCTTCCGCACACCTACGAGAAACACTGAAAGATATTTTATTTTAAAAGGGAAGGTAAGCGTATACAGATTTTTGAGCCAGTTTGCAATAAAATTGGAGTTAAAAGTAAAATGGGTCCTGATGAATTTTTTTCGTATTTTTTCTTTTTTTTTCTTTTTTTGGGCTGCCCTCCTTAAATTTTGAGGATGACGATAATCATTCGAGGACCCCCAAGTCAACGTGACATCATGACTTTGCGTAAACGTACACACTCACTTTCTTAAAGGTCCCATGGCAAGAACATTTCACTTTATGAGGTTTTTTAACATTAATATGCGTTCCCCCAGCCTGCCTATGGTCCCCCAGTGGCTAGAAATGGTGATAGGTGTAAACCGACCCCTGGGTATCCTGCTCTGCCTTTGAGAAAATGAAAGCTCAGATGGGCTGATCTGGAATCTTCCCTTTATGATGTCATAAGGAGAAAGGTTACCTCCCCTTTCTCTGCTTTGCCCGCCCAGAGAATTTGGCCCCCCCATGAGAGAGAGACATCATGGCTTGAAAACAAGCAAAGTTGCAGTTGGTGCAGGCCACACCACCACCAGGCCTATATAAAAGAGACTTCAGATACAGTATTAGGGGACCACTAAGGTCTATATAAGAGACTTCAGATACAGTATTAGGGGACTACTAAGGCCTATATAAAAGAAACTTCAGATACAGTATTAGGGGACCACTAAGGCCTATATAAAAGAGACTTCAGATACAGTATTAGGGGACCACTAAGGCCTATATAAAAGAGACTTCAGATACAGTATTAGGGGACCACTAAGGTCTATATAAAAGAGACTTCAGATACAGTATTAGGGGACCACTAAGGCTTATATAAAAGAGACTTCAGATACAGTATTAGGGGACCACTAAGGCTTATATAAAAGTAGGGCTGATACGATTTCTCAAATAATTCAATTACAAAAAATCCTCGATGCAAAATGACTTGCCTCGAAGCTCGGTTAAATCAGTGTTACTAACGTATCGCTGACGGACGGTGTTCCCGCTACTGTCGCTCACCAGACGGCTCAGTCTGCTGCTGGAGACACATGCCAGAGGTAACTAGTGATTGGCTGAGAGAAGAGACCGGCTGGAGGAGACCACAGGAAGGGTCCAAAGGTTGGAGTCAGTTCAGACACATGCCAGAGGTAACTAGTGAGGGGCTGAGAGGAGAGACCGGCTGGAGGAGACCACAGGAAGGGTCCAAAGGTTGGAGTCAGTTCAAATGTAATTAAAACTAAAACTCTGGACACTGGGTCTACTGCAAAATCAAACTAGCTTAGCACAATAATAGCACGACGTCAGAGCTTTAGCATCTCAACAGAGAACATGGAGTCTGACTTCATCATCCGTTCCACGAAGAGGACCGACAACAGCCAATCACAGAGTCGTATGGACGATGACACCACATCAAACACAACTACCAAAATCCAAAAAATGGTGACCACGATCTGAGCTGACGCGCTGACTATTCCTTCAGAACAACAGCTGATTGTTGCGCATCTCTCTCTCTCTGTCTCTCTGTCTCTCTCTGTCTCTCTCTCTCTCTCTCTCCCTCTCCCTCTCCCTCCCTCTCTCTTGGTCCATATGCAGTTAATGACCAGCTGATCAACGATCTAATAGCATAAGTGCAACAGAGCTGTGTGACATTATAATCAAATATATAAATGAAAATAGGTTAAGTATATCTAATATTTACATGTAGGTCTAGTTTTGGTTGTTTAAAAGCACAAAAAAAATAAATAAACTAGAAGACATGTCTTCTAGTTTAAGTTGCACTGGACTGTGGCAGAAAGGACCTTGTATTTATGGCCTCCAAAGTGAGATATGTTGATGAATCCATCAGTAATGTTGAGAATTTCTAAAAACAAATGTCTATTCAGACGTGACAAAAAGCAGAAACCACTCAATGAAATGTTTCATATCAAGCCAGTACTTTCTAAAATTAAAAATGCAAACACAAAGAGGCTTTATCTGAACTAGTACTGGTCTGCTGTTCTGGCGCTGGGTGTGTCGGGTCAGTGTGGGTCACATTTCCAGCACCATTTTATTTATTTATTTTTTTTTTTTTTACCTCCAGTTGACCACCGAGTCAGCTCTGTGCTGTTTATAACATCTGTCAGTCAGTCGCTCGGTACCGTCCTCTTCTTCAGTGTGAGCAGACTGAGACTCCTTCCTCCCAACAGACTGCATTTACGGTCTGTGTGAAGAGCATTGTGACACGTGTGTGTAAAACAAACTGTAAATAGAACACACACACACACACACACACACACACACACACACACACACACACACACACACACACACGCAAATATTCAAACACACAGACGGCCTATTCCTGGCCTGTGGTGCTGCTGCCATGTGGTGAACAGTGAGAACTCTTCAGCCATCTGCAGAGCTGTGATTTCTAAACACACATGCACATATGGACGGACGGACGGACGGATAGCAAGCAGTGATTTGGTTTTCTCCGGTTAAGGATTGGCTGCTTCTGGTCGAGACAGGAAGTCAGACATGTTACCTCAGGTCAGCGCAGCAGGGCAGGATAACAACTCAGCGACCACATTTATCTCAGAAGCCGTGTCCTTAGGCTGGTTACACACTGGCTGCGTCGCGTGAGCGTGTCCGTTTATATTTGGGCTCCCATGCTAACAGGTTGGAGCTTACACACTGCCTGCGTGAGGCGCACGTCTCAGGCGAGGCTCGCGCCGCGCCGAAAACGCGTGCATGCTAGAAATAGGACCGACGCCTATTTCTCACGTGACACGCAAGCGCGTTGGAAGCGTTTTCAGGCAAAATAGAACAGGAAAAGATGTTTATATGTCATTTAGACACTAATACATTTAATAAATGACATGATGTTTGAAAGGTTTTGATATAGATGCAGATGTAAATGTAATTTAAAAAAAACTGCCAACGTAGTCTTTGCTGTAATCAAATCAGTATATATTTGTTTTAACATGGTATTTCATTTTATCAATGGGAAACGTACATGTGGACAGACAAGGCTAGCGGCAGCAGCGCCGTGTCAGACACGTTTCTGGTGTGTAAAGACATAGAAAACGCCACGCAAAAGAAACGCCACGCTCACGCCATGCAGGCAGTGTGTAACCGGCCTTAGGCTACATCTACGCTACTACGTTTTGGTTTAAAAAGGAATATCTTTTTGCAACATTTACGGCGTTTCCGAGCACCTGAAAAAACAGTGCTGCCCCCGTTTTGGTTTGAAAACTCCGGGGTTGATTTGTTGTCTGGACGGGCACAAACGGGTAGTTAGGCTTCCATACCCTTCAGTAACGGAACAACAGAACAAATTATACATCCACGAATTTCAACCGCAGAGTAACATCAGACGATCTGCTTCATGTTCACACCGACGTGTTAATATGGACGGAGATTAGTTCTGCGACTGGAGCTAAAAGTCTTTTAGCCTGACGTGGTCATACTCAGACTCTAGTCAGAATATGAGTCTGATGCTGCTCCATTGGGCTGTGGTTATGGGGCGTGTTTCAACCCAACCAGGAAAGAAAATGCCTCTGCACTCAATTGGTTAGACCTACAACCAATCAGAGCGACGGATGTAACCCATCTTCTTAGCGACCATCGGGGCCAGCTGATATGTTAAACTTTTGCCGAATCCCGTAGGAAGGACGGCAAAAACATCTTTCCGATCGACAAATGCCTTGATCGCGGTTCTCTGTTCCTCTTTTAAAATGAACACGCTGTCGATATCTTCTATAACAGACGCGATGGAGGAATCTACACATCTCAATTCTCTAGCGACAGCCGTCTTTGTTGTAAACAAATTCAACCCGAGCGCTCTTTGGTGACGTGGTTGATCACGTTACTGTTGATAATCTGTCCATCATCGTATAAAGCCCGCCCTGACAATTTGATTGGTCCGAACAGCTCTGGTTGGAGCATAGTTGCTCCACAACGGATCAAGTCCAGACCGAACTTCCCGACCTCAAATGTTGTGGGCGGGGCTAAGTTTGGGGCTAAGTTCTACTGGCATCCAGGCAAAAAACTCTGTTTGTACAGAGATTTTTGACTCAAAGCGCTGCTGAAACAAAACAACGTAGTGGTGTGGATGTAGACTAAACCGTCTTCCCTAAATGAGACGGTCTACAGAGGTTACACCCTAATCTCTACACCAGTGCTAGACTCAACAACAACCGCCTGAACGCACCGTTACACTACATACAACCACGGAATGGATTACGGGATGTTACGGTTTGCAAGGGATACACTGGTTGTGTCCTCCAACTTCACATGTCTCCACACCCAAGAAATGGCAACTGTAACGTACATTTAGTCTTGAATCTCACAGAACTGTAGCTCCTTATCGGCGTCATAAAGAATCTCTGGATAAATGATCTTAAATCCTAAAGTTATCTTCAATTTACACTTAACGTCTCCTTTCTCTCCTTCTCTTTTCAGGAAACTGAGATTGCCGCCGAATGCAACCATGTAAGTGTCTTCACTTCCTAAAGCACTGCTTCCCAGAGTGCACCATGTTATCCTATAATCCCTGTTTTTTAGTGTATGTTAAGCATTTAACCCCAGAGTAAAGGATTTTTGTCAAATTGGTTTGACAAAAACTAAAAAAAATCCCAATTCACTTGCCACTAACTTTTTCTGGAGCGTTCAACCGTATGACATGCAAGCTCATTAGCTGTTAGGATTTCATCCATTCCACGTTTAGGTCTTCTTTTGCGTTAGCTTAAACTTTAGGCATCACATTTCTTTCTTAATCTTTAAAAATAGGATTATAAAATAATAGTTTGACAAAACAATCCCAATTTCAGATCCACTTACTAGCTTGTTCCTCGAGCTCTTAAGTATGTCACGTGGAAAGTGAAAATGTGTTTAGTGTAAAACGGTTCCTTGAGAATCTTGAGTGGCTCAGTAACTAAAATAAGCTTTGTTTAATTCAAACAACTACTTGGAGTGCACAGTGTTATTGTTGTATGCAATTTAAGAAATACAAATGTTGATTTGTCTTTAAAAAGAATCCAGTTAGATGTTCTTCTTTTAACAAAAACCTGGTTGATTTTGTCTTTTGTATATTTACTCTTGCTCTTTTATAAAGCAAAAGTATTTCTTATCCAATATTCGCTAAAAAACTCGATTACTAAAATAGTTGATAGCTGCAGCCCTATTACATCTTAGAACTATAAAGTGTGTGTGTGTGTGTGTGTGTGTGTGTGTGTGTGTGTGTGTGTGTGTGTGTGTGTGTGTGTGTGTGTGTGTGTGTGTGTGTGTGTGTGTGTGTGTGTGTGTGTGTGTGTGTGATATTCGTGGGGTCCAGAATACGTGTGGGCTCTGCACAGCTTTGTGGGCCCAAAATGCTAGAGCCCACAAGGTTAAAGGTCTGTTTGAGGGTTAAGACTTGGTTTTAGGGTTAGAATTAGGTTATGGTGAGGGTAAGGGTTAAGGTTAGGCATTTAGTTGTGATGGTTAGGGTAAGGAGCTAGGGAATGCATTACTTCAATGACTGGTCCCCACAAAGATAGTGAATCAAACGTGCACCTTCTCTCTCCTCCAGCTGTTGTGGAACTACAAGCTGAACCTGACCACCGACCCAAAGTTTGAGTCCGTAGCCGTGGAGGTCTGCAAGACCACCATCTCTGAGGTCAGTCGCTGAAACCACACCTCTGCAGCTTACCTGCTACTTGTTTTTTTGTGAACATACAAAACACAAACTCTCCTCCCATCACCCTCCTCCCAATCTCAAGAAAAGATGACACAGTAATTACAAAATTCAAGACTGTTCAACAAAGTAGACAATAACCTAATAAACATATGTATAAATGACACCATACATTCATCGTACACGTCTCTCCCCAGCACAAAGCTTATTAGGAGCCCTCCAGAAAGTTACGGTACTTTCCCCATTTTCTAGTATAGACATCCAATCTGGTCCGTGTAACGCTTATCAGGTCAATTTTCTAAGCACAAACGGACATTTGTAAAAACGGCAAAATGGGTTTAAATATCCAATTTTTCTTTTTTTTTTTCCCACCTTGACAAATTAAAAAATTGGATCTTTAAACCGTTTTTTTTTTTCAATTTTCTGTTTTTATTCAGAGGATCAGAAATTGAGAAAATTACAAAATTGCGTCTGGGCTCCAATTATTCAACACTGCCATGGTCTTCTCTTCCTCTACTTTGTGGAATATGCAGGTCATTAACTGCATATGGACCAAAAAAAACCCAAACTGATAGACTTTGGGGTCAGAGGTGCAACTGATGGTTTCGAGTGGGGGGGACGTAACCAGGCGGAACGAGGGAGAGAATACCATCACAGTATTGAATATATATATATATATATATATATATATATATATATATATATATATATATATATATATATATATATATATATATATATATATATATATATATATATATATATATATATGAGTTAAACGACAAGGAGTGAACTCAAAGTGCTTTGGGTTGTCGTGCGGAGCTGATTAGGCTGTCTGCGCCCATCCATCAGATTAAAGAATGCGCGGCGGAGGAGCTGGGCAAGGGCTACCTGGTGTCCTGCCTGGTGGATCACCGTGGCAACATCAGCGACTACCAGTGCAACCAGTACATCACCAAGATGACCACCATCGTCTTCAGCGACTACCGGCTGATCTGCGGCTTCATGGACCAGTGTCGCGACGACATCAACGCGCTGCGCTGCGGCAGCATCAGCACCGGGGAGAAGGTGAGACGCAAAAACTAAAAAAAAACAAAACAAGAAGACACTAGAACAATATTCACATTTAACACGCTGACATCAGAAGTTTTTCATAAAAAATGACTGAAACCGATCAATGGATTATCAAAATAGTTGTTCAGTAACTTAATAGTTCTAGTTATACATCTAATCGATTTAATCTTTGTAGCTTTTGAAAGTAAAAAATAGTTTTATATACCGCAGATTTAGGCTACAAAAACACATTTATTATGTTAATCCTCCTAACAGACATTGTGTAATTCTTTTTTATTTTTATTTAACCAGGTAGGCCGTTGAGAACAGGTTCTCGTTTGCAACGGCGACCTGGCCAAGAAGAAAGCATAAACGTGCAGGACAACGTACAGTTTTACCTTCAATACAGTACAAAAATACAAAATACAATAGGCTACATAAAATACAGATTATGTAGGCATTACAAAGCCGGCGCAAAGACAAGGCAAATGTATTTGTATAGCACATTTCAGCAGCGGTGGATTTCAATGTGCTTTAAATAAAACATTAAAACACAGTTAGAAATTAATACAAAGTTAAAAATAGTTAATACAAAATTAAAAATAGTTAATACAAAATTAAAAGCAATTCATACAAAATTAAAACCGTTAATCAAAAACAGATTAAATACAGGAATAAAAGAATGAAATTCCCAATACAGTGCAGTGCAAAGAATTAAACAAAGGCCGTATCGAAAAGAAAGGTCTTCAGCCTGGATTTAAAAGAGCTGAGCGTAGGTGCCGACCTACGGTTTACCGGCAGTTTGTTCCAGATACGTGGTGCATAGAAACTGAACGCTGCTTCCCCCTTTTTGGTTGTGGTTCTGGGGATGGCAAGCAGACCTGTCCCTGATGATCTTAGAGGCCTCTGCGGTTCGTAGTTAACAAGTAAATCCAAAAGGTAATTTGGCCCTAAACCATTTAGCGACTTGTAAACCAGCAGAAGAATTTTGAAATTGAAAATTGAGGTATAAGTAAGTCGATGGATATGCGAAAGGGATATGGTACTAACACCATATACATGAATAGACAGTCTATATAAATGTAGTAAAGAGTTAATATACGGTTAGTGCAGATTGTGGTCTAGATAAAATTGTATGACAACAATAGTAGGAAGAATAACAGTTGAGCATGCCAGGGCAGATGGAATAGTGCAAAAGAGCGTAAACAGAATATGATAGCAGTGCAGGTGAAGATGTGCAACTATGCAATGGGGCATGACAGAGGTAATGGAATAAGGGTGTGCAAAAAAAGTGCATGAATGATGGAGGACAGTGAGCACGTACATGGTTAGTAGGTAAAATAAAGAATAAGTCCTTTTGTTTTTGTCATGAACGAGGTAAATGCTGAGTTGGTTGAATAGTCGTTTGTAGCGTGGGGGGGGGGGGGGGGGGGTCTCTTTCACTCAGTCTGAAGGAAAAAAAAAACAACAACCAGTAACTGTGTTCAAAGTGTGACTTAGCTGGAACGAGAGAAGACAACTTTGACAGCAGTTTGTCAGCCAGCAGAGCGTGTCAGCCATCGTCTGAACGTGTTCTCCCGCCTAGCCAAGCTAAACCTCATAAGCCGGTTAGACACGCGGTTATTATGGGGCATCACGTCGGCACAATTAGAACTTAGAGCAAATTATTTGTCAGTGGGCGCAGAGTCCCTTTCATTATGAGGAATTTGTCACAGCGGCTCATTTCCAGTGAGCCGGAGCTGCCCGGAGTGGAGAGTAGATGGCCGTGTTTACTCGTCTCGTACTGCACCGAAGAAATATAAGACGTCCTCTGACAGCGTGATTTATGGAGCGAACGGGAAACCTCACTCTGTGGGATTAGTGATGCTATAAACTACACTGTCATTACACTTTGAAATTGAGAACATTTGGGCGTGTGTTTGTAAAAAATGAAGTGAAGTGTGTAAGGGAAGTGTTTTGGATTTAACATCAGAAGCCTTCACTTGTACCTGAATAAGGAAAATATTTTAAAGAGTTTGTTGTTGGTGGAATTCCTTTGCAGAAAACAGGGAAGGAGCGCTCTTTCATTCAACTTAACAATTGCATTTAATAGAAACATTTGCGAGGTTTAGTTTAGATTAGTAGGATCCCCATTCTTCCAGGAGCGTGCCTATGTTCCCACATTTCTAAGATTTTTTTTTTTTCCAAAATTAGGCCCTATGTTCCCACATTTCCTTTTTCATAAATTTGTATCAGATTTGATCCCCCTTTCTCCCAATTTGGTAGCCAATTACACCCAACCTATTATCCAGTAGCAATGGACTGTAGCTTTTAGATAATCTGGTAAGTAACCCTAACCCTGGGACCATAGGGCTGTGGGACCATAGGGCTGTGGGACCATAGGGCTGTGGGAAAATAGGGCTGTGGGACCATTGGGCTGACCCATTCTTCCTGGGCTCCGACACCAGGGTTAACCACCACAATTAAAACACAAAACTCTGAACTTAAACTGCTGTTCTGAAAAGGAATAGGAGCTGAAGGACTCTGACACGCTCACTGTTCCCGCTGTAACTGTGGTCTCTTTGTGCTCTCTGTGCAGGACATCCACTCTCAGGGCGAGGTGATCGCCTGTCTGGAGAAAGGTTTGGTGCGGGAGGCCGAGGAGCAGCCGGGAGCGCACCCCATCAAGGACGACTGTAAGAAGTCCATCATGAGAGTCGCCGAGCTCTCCTCGGATGACTTCCACCTGGACCGATACCTGTACTTCGCCTGCCGCGAGGACCGCGAGCGCTTCTGTGAAAACGTGAGGACTCGGTTAACGAACTTATGCACCTCTCCACTGGACTGTGAACAGTCTTCTATTAAGTCATCTAGAGTTATGGCCATCGGAAATGCATCCTATAAAGATTGTTTTCCTAATCCTTCCCATCATTCACTGCAGTAGTTTCTGGGGCGCGATTTCTTCCTTACATTTTTTTTATTAAAGGTCCTATGACATGCTGCTTTTTGGATGCTTTTATATAGGCCTTAGTGGTCCTCTAATACTGTATCTGAAGTCTCTTTTATATAGACCTTAGTGGTCCCCTAATACTGTATCTGAAGTCTATTTTATATAAACCTTAGTGGTCCCCTAATACTGTATCTGAAGTCTCTTTATATAGGCCTAGTGGTCCCCTAATACTGTATCTGAAGTCTCTTTTATATAGGCCTTAGTGGTCCCCTAATACTGTATCTGAAGTCTCTTTTATATAAGCCTTAGTGGTCCCCTAATACTGTATCTGAAGTCTCTTTTATATAGGCCTTAGTGGTCCCCTAATACTGTATCTGAAGTCTCTTTTATATAAACCTTAGTGGTCCCCTAATACTGTATCTGAAGTCTCTTTATATAGGCCTAGTGGTCCCCTAATACTGTATCTGAAGTCTCTTTTATATAGACCTTAGTGGTCCCCTAATACTGTATCTGAAGTCTCTTTTATATAGGCCTTAGTGGTCCCCTAATACTGTATCTGAAGTCTCTTTTATATAGACCTTAGTGGTCCCCTAATACTGTATCTGAAGTCTCTTTTATATAAGCCTTAGTGGTCCCCTAATACTGTATCTGAAGTCTCTTTTATATAGGCCTTAGTGGTCCCCTAATACTGTATCTGAAGTCTCTTTATATAGGCCTAGTGGTCCCCTAATACTGTATCTGAAGTCTCTTTCCTGAAATTCAGCCTTGGTGCAGAATTACAGCCACTAGAGCCAGTCCCACAATGAGCTTTCCTTAGGATGTGCCATTTCTGTGTCTGTAGCTTTAAATGCTAATGAGGAGGAGAGGGTGGGGGGGGGGACAAGGTGGAGGGTGGGGGTGTGGCCTTGACCAACTGCCATTTTGCTCGTTTGAAAGCCATGATGTATCTCTCTCTCTCATGGGGGGGCCAAATTCTCTGGGCGGGCAAAGCAGAGAAAGGGGAGGTAACCTTTCCCCTTATGACGTCATAAAGGGAAGATTCCAGATCGGCCCATCCGAGCTTTCATTTTCTCAAAGGCAGAGCAGGATACCCAGGGCTTGGTTTACACCTATCACCATTTCTAGCCACTGGGGGAACTCATATTAATGTTAAAAAACCTCATAGAGTGAGCATTTTCATGCCATGGGACCTTTTAAAATTGTAGTTTTACTCAGTAAAGGATGTTAAACACCGAACAAGCGAAGCAACTATATGAAATAATGGCCTGCGAATATTTTTTGATTCTGAATGTTTGGCTGGTGAAATAATTGAAATGAGACATAAGACATTTCTACATTTACAGTATGAAGGAATCTTTCCGCTGTTGATTGACTTTTGTTTTGGCATTTTTTTCAGACACTGGCCGGAGAGGGACGGGTTTACAAATGTCTCTTCAATCACAAGTTCGAGGAGGCAATGTCTGAGAGGGTGAGTTTAACGAGATCATTTCAAATGTTCGTAGTTGTGCAGAATAATCCTTAAAGGTATAGTAAGTGATGTAAATCCAATACACTTCTTTTCAAATTGAGCGAATACCTCCTCACCGTCACCTGGCTTTCTATTTTCTGTGTGTGCTGAAATAACATCCGGTGTTAATACACGGCCCCGTCTGTGTGTGAATTGAAAACAAACAGGAAGGAGTGCACTAACCACAAAAGCCAGTAGTTATCTGTCTGTGAATCTGGGGAGCGGAGCGTCTGGAGGGGTGGAGGGGTGGGGGGGTGGGGTGTTGTATTTGTTTGGCAGTTGAGTTCAAAAATCAACAATCTCTCACGTGCTGCACCTTTTTGAAGAGTGACTCATACAGGTGAAATTCGGATAATTAGAATATCATGCAAAAGTTAATTTATTTCAGTAATTCAACTTAAAAGACAAAACTAATATATTGTTATAGACTCATTACATGCAAAGCGAGATATTGCAAGCCTTTATTTGTTATAATTATGATGATTATGGCTTACAGCTTATGAAAACCCCAAATTCAAACTCTCAGAAAATTTGAATATTGTGAAAAGGTTCAATATTGTAGGCTCAAAGTGTCCCACACGAATCAGCTAATTAATCCAAAACGCTGCCCCTAACCCCTAAGCCTTTGAATGGTCTCTCAGTCTGGTTCAGTAGAATTCACAATCACGGGGAAGACTGCTGACCTGACAGTTGTGCAGAAAACCCTCTATTGACACCCTCCACAAGGAGGGAAAGCCTCAAAAGGTAATTGCAAAAGAAGTTGGATGTTCTCAAAGTGCTGTATCAAAGCACATTAATAGAAAGTTAAGTGGAAGGGGAAAGTGTGGAAGAAAAAGGTGCACAAGCAGCAGGGACGGCCGCAGCCTGGAGAGGATTGTCAGGAAAAGGCCATTCAATAGTGTGGGGCAGCTTCACAAGGAGTGGACTGGAGGCTGGAGTTACTGCATCAAGAGCCACCACACACAGACGGATCCTGGACATGGGCTTCAAATGTCGTATTCTTCTTGTCATGCCTCTCCTGAACAACAAACAATGTCAGAAAGGTCTTACCTGGGCTAAAGAAAAAAATAACTGGTCTGTTGCTCAGTGGTCCGAAGTCCTCTTTAGTGATGAGAGCAAATTTTGCATCTCATTTGGAAACCAAGGTCCCAGAGTCTGGAGGAAGAATGGAGAGGCACACGATCCAAGATGCTTGAAGTCCAGTGTGAAGTTTCCACAGTCTGTGTTGATTTGGGGAGCCATGTCATCTGCTGGTGTTGGTCCACTGTGCTTTATTAAGTCCAGAGTCAACGCAGCCGTCTACCAGGACATTTTGGAGCACTTCATGCTTCCTTCAGCAGACAAGCTTTATGGAGATGCTGACTTAATTTTCCAGCAGGACTTGGCACCTGCCCACCCTGCCAAGAGTACCAAAATCTGGTTCAATGACCATGGGATTACTCTGCTTGATTGGCCAGCAAACTCGTCTGACCTGAACCCCATAGAGAATCTATGGGGCGTTGCCAAGAGAAAGATGAGAGGCATGAGACCGAACAATGCAGAAGAGCTGAAGGCCGCTACCGATGCATCCTGGTCTTCCATATAACACCTCAGCAATGCCACAGGCTGATAGCATCCATGCCATGCCGCACTGAGGCAGTAATTCATGCTAAAGGGGCCCAAACCAAGTACTGAGTACATAAGCATGATTATATTTTTCAGAGGGCTGACATTTATGTATTTAAAATCCCTTTTTTAATGATTTCATGTAATATTCAAATTTTCTGAGATTTTGAATTTAGGGTTTTCCTAAGCTGTAAGCCATAATCATCAAAATTATAACAAATAAAGGCTTGCAATATCTCGCTTTGAATGTAATGAGTCTATAATAATATATTAGTTTCACCTTTTCAGTTGAATTACTGAAATAAACGAACTTTTGCACGATATTATAGGTTGCGTTGGTCCTTTTTTGTTATCGGTCTTCTACCCATGGTTGCAAAATTCTGGGAATATTCAAGTTAGAAAGTTTCCAATGCGAATAATGTGATTAAAATGAAACTATAGGGAGTATCTACTCAGGCATATCATACATAAGACATCCCATACATACATAACATAACATAAGACCTAGTATCACTTCTGAATGTGTATTTTCAGCGCAAATAAGTGTTTTTTTAATTGACATTAGAGCTGCTAATGTTAATTGAATTGCCGTGTGTCCTTAGTGCCGCGAAGCTTTGACCACCCGCCAGAAGCTGATCGCCCAGGACTACAAGGTGAGCTACTCGCTGGCCAAAGCCTGCAAGTCGGACCTGAGGAAGTACCACTGCAGCGCCGACAGCAACATGCCCCGCGCCCGAGAGGCGCGCCTGTCCTACCTGCTGCTCTGTCTGGAGTCGGCGGTACACCGAGGTAAGCGGCTCCGCCTCACACTTCCCTCCTGTCTGTCGATCACTCTCATCCCTACTAGGGCTGCACTGTGTGAGTAGAGCTGTAGCAATTCTGTACAATATTATGCTAATTTTCAGGTTCATAATTGTATTTAGAAGTTATATCAGAATAGGTTTACATGGTTTAATTTTCAAAAAACACCATATTTTTGTTGTACTGCACATTGCTGCAGCTCCTCTTTTCACCCTGTGTGTTGAGCTCTCTGTTTTAGCTACAGAGTGAGACCTCTCACTGCTGTAACATCTTTGTTGGGAGTCGCACATGCTCAGTAGCTAGGTAAGGACTACTAGCCAGTCAGAAGCAGAGTATGAGGGCGTGCCCTGACAGTAGCTGGGTAAGGACTACTAGCCAGTCAGAAGCAGAGTATGAGGGCCCTGACAGTAGCTAGGTAAGGACTACTAGCCAGTCAGAAGCAGAGTATGAGGGCGTGCCCTGACAGTACCTAGGTAAGGACTACTAGCCAGTCAGAAGCAGAGTATGAGGGCGTGCCATGCTAGCAGCTAGGCGAGCATTATAACGTGTGTTCCAAAGTGACCACGTTTGTCTCTGAAGTAAAGGCTGGACTACAATAGAGCTGTTTGGAGCAGTTTGTGAACAGTGTTTTCTGTTGGAGATGGTAAGTCCCTTTGGGGTGGACTTTGGGCTTTTTCACTTTGTAAACACACACACACATACACACACACACACACACACACACACACACACACACACACACACACACACACACACACACACACACACACACACACACACACAGCTGATTTCAGTTGATCTGGCTGATTAGCCCTCTGCTCAAGTCGATGTGGGCCAGAGATTAGATGGGAACTTATTAGGTCACAAATCTTTTCTACCAATAAGAATGGTAAAGCTGTCATTTGTCCCGCCCTAACTGGTGCAACAAAGCTAACGAGACTCAGGAAGATGTAAATCAATAAGTCTATACGCAACCACACAGTCCTGGGAAGAGGTCCAATCAGCCAGGTTAACTCAAAACACCTGTGGGTGTTCAGGGCCTTTAAAAAGATGTATTTATTCATTTATCAAGAAGCAGAACTGACTACACTTTGATTTGTGTTTATCGCAAGTAATGTCTTTATCACAACATTCAACGTTATCGCATACTGTATATTTTCCTCATATCGTGCAGCCCTGCCTACAATTCAGTCTGCATCATTTCGAGAAACCTTTAGGAAATGACATAACACAACTTGCAGAAGTCGATGGAGCTACTAATGATTTGAAGTTGTTTTGAGTGTTTCATTGTGTGTGTGTGTGTGTGTGTGTGTGTGTGTGTGTGTGTGTGTGTGTGTGTGTGTGTGTGTGTGTGTGTGTGTGTGTGTGTGTGTGTGTGTGTGTGTGTGTGTGTGTGTGTGTGTGTGTGTGTGTGTGTGTGTGTGTGTGTGTGTGTGTGTGTCAGGCCGTGTGGTCAGTGGCGAGTGTCAGGGCGAGATGATGGACTACAGGAGGATGCTGATGGAGGATTTCTCTCTGAGTCCGGAGATCGTGCTGCACTGTCGCAGCGAGATCGAGGGCCACTGCTCCGGTCTGCACCGCAAAGGACGCACACTGCACTGCCTGATGAGAGTCGGCAGAGGAGACATGGGCGCCATCGACCCCGACTGCCAGAGGGCGGTAAGTCGGCATTTATGTTAACTGTTGGTAGGGCTGGGACATATGGAGATATCACGATATTTTTGACCAAATGCGTCGATATCAATATTGCGATTTCCTCGAACCATAAAGACATCCAAAAGCATGCAAGGTAACTAGGGCTACAGTTGAAAATTAGCCATATAGAAAACACTGGCACATTTACAGAAATGTTGCTTAATGTGAATAAAAAAAAATCTATCTATCTATGTATGTCAGAGTTTTTTTGTGATTGTTGAGGGCAAATATCCTTGATTATGCGGCACGTTTTCTTAAAAAATGCGATGGAATATGCGGGATATTTATGCAATGTTCGCGGGGTTTACAGCTTTTCGATGATGTTCACATCGCGTAATTATATCACTTCATAACGCCCCCCCCCCCCTCCCTCATAGCGGAGCTTCCAGCTTGCGTTGATTTTTATTCATGTTGATGTTGTTGTGTTTTCCGTTCTCAGCTCCAGACTCTGATCCAGGAAGCCGACCCCGGAGCCGACTACCGCATCGACCGAGCGCTCAACGAGGCCTGCGAGTCCGTCATCCAGACTGCCTGCAAACACATCCGCAGCGGAGACCCCATGTGAGTCCCCGTGTCTCTGAAACTCTAGTCTATCTCGACGACATTCCACTTTCGGGATGGCTCCGGTGCTGTCTGAATTCCACCGGAGGTCCCTCTTTTCGACCAGATGACCATTTCCTTCCTCTGTCTCTGTGTTGGCGTTCTAACCTCCGGTGGATTTGTGAGGACTATGGTTAACTGCTCCTCAGATCTCTGCAGGGTAAATCCAGACAGCTAGCTAGACTATCTGTCCAATCTGAGTTTTCTGTTGCACGACTAAAACAATTTTGAACGCCGTGGCTCCGTCCAGCGCTTATCGCCGCCCATGACAATTGTGATTTGGTTTAAAGAAATGCCAATAAACCAGAGCATGTTTTTCACCCATCCCAGAATGCTGTGTGGACTAGCCAGACCTTCCTCTGCAGCGCTGTGGAGGAAGGTCTGGCAACGCGAGACCACTGACACACATGTGTTTCTCTTGTAATTCTGCATAGTATTTATAATATATCCATCCATCTATCATCATCCCCTTATTTTCTGTAATTTCTGGTAATAAATAAATTATTATGTGTTATATCTGCTCTAAAAGAAGACACTTCCAGAATGTGACGGAGTCTGAACACCACAGACCAAATGCAAAAACAAAACAAACGTAGCGAGCGGGTTAGATGCAAAGATTGAATTCACTACATTGTACTGTACTTGTATGTGATGAATAATAATAAAGTTGTTATTGTGTTGCCGATCCTGCAGGATCCTGTCCTGTCTGATGGAGCATCTGTACACAGAGAAGATGGTGGAGGACTGTGAACACAGGCTTCTGGAGCTGCAGTACTTTATCGCCAGAGACTGGAAGTAAGTCCTGCTAATCCTCCTCCTTCACAGGATTAAAAAAAACTTGCAGCTTTATTTTTACTGTGTTTAACTACTTTATGTGTACTGATGGACGATGTACTTAATACTTAATGGTTACACCGTGTGTTGTTGCCCAGGTTGGATCCCATCTTGTATAAGAAATGTCAGGGCGATGCTTCCCGGCTCTGCCACACTCACGGCTGGAACGAGACTAGTGAAATGATGCCCCCCGGCGCCATTTTCTCCTGCCTGTACCGCCACGCCTACCGCTCCGTGGAGCAGGGACGCAGGGTGAGTCTCGGCAGCGTTTCTCCCTAAGGACACTTCTCTCCACCACAACACCACCGTCACTGGGGAATGTTTGATATAATATCTAAATATCTTTTTTAAATGATCAGTTCACGCGTACTTTCCTTTCCACGTAGCATAATTACTTACACCATAATAACTCAACTGTAGTGGTGTCCCTCTATACAGTTTATTCCCCCCCCAAGGGTTTTTCATATCTGTGGCTTCTGTCACACCCCAAATACATTTCACCTGAAATAATCCTTAGACAAACCAGCTACAAATAGACACAAAGCAGCTACAAAGAGAAACCAAATGGCCACAGAAAGACACAAAGTAACTATGAAGAGACACAAAATGATCACAATGAGATATAAAGCAGCAACAAAGAGACCCAGAACAGCTGCAAAAAGAAACAGAGACTCACGACTATGAACAGAGGCTAAACAACAACCAGACCCAAAATGATCACGAAGGGACACAAAGCAGCCACGAAGAGACTCACGACTATTAAGAGACAAAATGACCACAAACAGACACAAAATGATTACAAAGAGACTCACAACGATTATGAAAAGGGGCAAAACAACCACAAGACAGTAAATGACCAAAAAGAGAAGCCTAACGACTACGAAGAGACAGAAAACATCAACAAAGCGAGGCTTAAACAGTGTTTGGTGTCTTAAGGTTAGGGTTAGGTGCCTTGAAGTCAACGGTCGCAGCGCTGCCTTGAAGTCGACGTTGGGGGCTTAAAACGCCATCGAGCGGCTAAAACAATGTTTGTAAATGTATGTTTGTCTCATAATCCGCCCGTCTCTGAGCACCAAAAAAAAACAAAAGGCTGGTTACCTCCATCACACAGTGTCGGCCGAAATTGAAGCTCATACTGACTGTCTACTGTAAACACATTTGTAGTTATATTGTCAGCTTGCAGAACAAGTAAACTCTACAGTCAGTCTGTGAACTTCCTCACTGACCTCAGAATATTCTCTTAGCTCGTCAGTGGCGAGTCTGAAGCAGAAACCTGGCGTGTGACTGTGAGTATGTCTGAACTAATGATAATCACAGGAAACTGCACACATGATGACTGGTGGATTTGTAGGGGAAGTGATTGTACTGTAATTCTTATCTAATATC
The DNA here is from genome assembly GCA_023566125.1 of Zingel zingel. Taxonomy (NCBI): domain Eukaryota; kingdom Metazoa; phylum Chordata; class Actinopteri; order Perciformes; family Percidae; genus Zingel; species Zingel zingel. Next base: position 4,082,810 of record CM042320.1, on the reverse strand, counting down.
GGTGCATGTGGAAGCTGAGTAATTGTGTGAAAAGTGAAGTGAGCTGCCGAACTGTGATGTGAAGAATCAATGCAATTATCCAATTATGGAAAACGGGCTTGTGCTGATTAATCAACGGGAGCAAATTGAGTTCTTGATTAAAATTAGATGTGCAAGCAGTCCTTAAAGCGATACTCCACTCACATATATTGTACTAGTATCAAACTCTCTCCCCTTAAGGCTCAAAAATGGGGAATTTTTCCTCCGTCATGGAGACGAGCGACAACGATCAGCTTGATTTCATGTCTGTTAATATTAATTCCAGTTTTTGGCGGTTTCGATTACAAGAAAAATACCAGACGGTAGAAACTTCTCCTGTTGCATAATCTTTATCTGTAGTCTACCTTATGTTCAGTATCTTCCAAACACGCATATCTTCTTTAAAATACAGTTAAATGTTCTGTGTTAAGGCCCGGTCACACCAGCTTTTAAAACAGTGAAATTAGTTTATACTTTGCAACTTTCTGGTGTGACCGGTCCTTATATACTCCTCAAGGCTCTGAAGCTCCTCTGGAAATAATAACCGCTTTCCGACCGGAGGGATTTTTGCAGTTCCTAGAACATAATATTCCTAAAACCCTTTTTTTCTCCTGTTCTGACTGGACCAATTTGGGGATTATACTTCAGGGCAGGGTCTTTTCCCTTTTCCGCATAGTGGTGGTTAGATGGCTGTGTTATAATAACAAAAGGTCAGGTCCTATGGCCGCTTGGCCAGTGTGAATGCAAATGGTAAAAACTGGTTTTGGGGGAGAGTAGTTAGTAGAACTGTTTAGCAGTGGACAGTTCCTGTAACTATGTTCCTGTAACTACTTGATTGGAAAGAGGCTAATGTAATCAGACTAGGGGTGTCACGATTTTAAATTGAAAAAATAAATTGAAAAGTGGATCGGCGATTCCCCCTGTATTTTTCAATCCCCCACCCCGCCTTCTTGCGCACGTCTGAAGGAAAACCACAACGGACACAGCCTGGTTTACCGGCTTTCGTCCTCAGAGGGTAAATAAATGAACTTACACATCTAGGAACAGCTCTCTCAACAGCCACTTCTCAAAGAATCCTACTTATCCAGAGTGGAGTATCAGTTTAAGGCTTGTTCGAGGGTTTGCGTCTCTTGTCTCTACTAACCCGCCGTTGTGGCCCTGCTGCAGCTCTCCAGAGACTGTAAGGTGGAGGTGCAGAGGATCCTCCACCAGAGGGCGCTGGACGTGAAGCTGGACCCCGAGCTCCAGAGACGATGCATGACCGACCTGGGGAAGTGGTGCAGCGAGAAGACGGAGGCCGGACAGGAGCTGGAGTGTCTGCAGGACCACCTAGAGGATCTGGTGTCCGACTGCAGGGACGTGGTGGGGAACCTGACGGAGCTGGAGTCTGAGGTAACCACCACACATGCTGCTGCTGTTGCTACCCATAATGCAACACTCTCACTGGCAGCAAAGGACGCATGAGGTAGACACTCCTGGGGCACGTTCAATCTCAAACGGTGTGCACCGTTTAACTATGGTTAAGGTGTTAAAAGACATGTTTCCTCAGAACGGTGAGGAACGGCTTTGAGGAATGTTTTAGGGATCGACTGATACCGGTTTTTCAAGGCCGATACAGATTTATTAGTAGTTAATAAAACCGAGAACCGATATTTGGAACCGATATGCATTTACAGTGAAAATGAAAATCTTTAAGTCTTAAAATTAAGATTTTGGAATGTTACGAACTCCAACACAACTTTGTTTAAATGCTTTAAGCAATTATTTAATAAATGAGAAACTTCCAACATAACACCCAGTAAGAGAGAGTCAGATAGTGTTGAGGGCGGGACATTAAGTCAGACTCAGTGGTGCGAGAAACTGAAGCAGAGGGACAGACAGAGCTGGAGCCGAGCCAAAGTAGAACTTTTTAATTCATTAACGTATTGGTACCAGGCAAATAAAAGGCAGATACAGATCATCTGCAAACTGCCAAACAAAAACGGCCCGATCATCGGCTGTGGCTTTAGGTGGTAGAGCGTTCACCTACCAATCGGAAGGTTGGCGGTTCGATCCCTTGCCTTGTAGTCCTTTGTCAAAGTGCCCTTGGGCAAGACACTGAACCCTGAATTGCTCCCGATGCTGTGCAATTGGAGTGTAAATGTGTGTGTGAATGTTTATCTGATGAGCAGGTGGCACCTTGTACGGCAGCTTTGGCCACAGTGTTGTATATCCTTAGAAAAGGAAATTTGGTGTGCAGCAGGATGTCTAAAACACATACACAGAAAAAGCACCACCAATCCTGAAGCACCAGCGAGATCAACGTCACACTGTCGCGCGACAGGTCGGGCGCATCGACTGTAAAGAGGCCTTTAGATTCAGGGACCACGACTGACTCTAAGAGAGGAGACACACCAGCCCGATAATCGGCCGTCGGACCGTCTGGCGAGGTCGGTGACTCGAGTCGGTTTAGTGTGTCCCGTGCCGTCGTCCGTCCGAGGAGCCGTTGGCCTTCATTTTGGCCGACCCGACATGTTCAGTCGGAGACGGGGCAGTCGGGACTCACCCGGAGATGGGGAGCGGATGAGTCTCTCAAAATCTGACGGAAATCTTTTAAACTGACCTTTGTTGATCTGAAATGAAGACAGATTCAGCAACTGCACGGCCTATTTCTCTCTTAACATGTTCTCAGAGACACGTTTCGGTGAATTATTTTAGTCCAATATGAGATCGTATTCTGAACGAGCCGCCATGACAGTCTGGCTGTGAATTTCCGGAGAAAAAAGACCCACGTGACGCGTTCATCCAATCAGCTGCCAGTTTTCATTTTCTGGGAAACAATCAGACTGTTAATGGAAACGATACAGAGCAGCGCCGCCTGCTGCTATGGAGACGTATTACGCTTCGCGCAGAACGTACGCTCAAGTCGGCGTCTCTTCGGTGTGTTCTGAGGCACTTTTTTGGACCTCGGGGACCCGACTGATCAGTCCGACTGGCTTTACTGCCGACGGTCGGCCGTCTGGTTGGTGTGTCGGGGCCTTATCGTGTGTGACACTCCGATCCGTCCTGATGGGATAAGAGCAGTTTAACGGACTGATCCGGTCTTAACAGCGTCTGTTTGTTCTGTCCTCAGGATATTCAGATCGAGGCGCTGCTGATGCAAGCGTGTGAACCCGTCATCCAGACCTACTGCCACGTAAGTACTGTATACACAGAGACACTTTCTAATAGTATACTGCTTTTTAAATCCAGTTTTGAATTTAGTGGAAGACTTATTGTCTCAACTGCGTCAAAATAAATCAATCTGCTTTGGTTTAAAAAGGCCAAGAGTAGGGTTGGGCATCGTTTGGATTTGAACAGTTCCGATTCTTCCTTTCGATTCCGGTTCTTATAGATTCCGGTTCTTTGAGGGGTGGAGTTGAAACGGGTCACGTGCCTATTTTCTCAAATAAGAGGAAAGTTTTATTTTGATTCAATGGTGGTTTGTAGTTTTACCGCTTTTTCAACGTAAAAGAAGCCAGACTAGAGCTTACTGAGCTCCGAGGCTGCAACACAACAAGCGCCTGGCCGCTACGGAAACCAAAACTTGTGCCTTTTAAATTGGGAAGCGATGATCAGATTTGAAACCAAATCCTCTAAACAATTCCAACAAAGAAATAATTCAACTGGAATCATAATTTTTTTAACTATTTCATGTAGGAATCTGTTCTCGAACCCCAATCCTGGCAAAGAGTGGGAAATATTTCAGAAAAAGAAGAAAGCAGGGAGCAATTTCACATTAACTAATCAATAATAATAATAATAATAATAATAATACGGAATGTACAAAATTAAGACTGTAATGAGCACGCAGGCAGAACGTTTTTAAAAAAAAAAAAAAAAAAAAAAAAAAAAAAAAAATTTATATATAACAATGTTTATTGAGTTTAATTTTAACCAAGATATACAGAAATGTACACACAGCCTGAAAAACAAAAGTAGCAAAAAAACAAACTGACAGCAATCACAGCAACAGACAAAAAATACAAATACACGAAAAACCTTTATATAAAATAAAAACACAAATTATAAGGACTTAATACAAAAAAAAATACCTTTTTTACTTTGGTCTGATCCCTTCTTATTAGATATATTTGGAACGTGTAACAAATCAGTGTCACAAGCCAATATAAAGATCTCTCTGCTGCATGAAAAATACTAAATTACTCATGTGCCAGTACACCATGCAGATGGTCCCCAAACCTGTTCTAGTATTTTGTCTGTCGTTAACCATACATCTTACTCTTTCCATTGTTAGGCAAGAAGACATTTCCCCAAGCCACCGACCAATACTAGGCCTATGGCCCTTTTTCACAGCAGACATGTTGACTTGTCATAGTAGGAAAAGCACGGCTGAGATTGATAACCTTAACGATGGCTCAGTTCCATCAAGTGTCCCAGTGAGCTATTTCAGTGAGTCAGCATGACAATACCAGGGCCTCTCCTAAAGCCTGGGCGCAGCACACGGCAAAATCAAAACATCACACACCAACCGATTTGACTCCCGCTGTATTCATTTTGTTTCCCGGTGCTTTCCTTGCCGCCTCGTCACCTGGCTTTCTGATTGGCTACACGCCACAGTCCACAGGCTGCGTGCTTGTTTGTGCCCGGGGGACACCACACACGAGGAGAACTCGGACCCAAAACAATCCAACATGTTGGATATCCCCGATTTGAGATGGGAGCGGTCCCGACGTCCTTCCGAGCAGACGAGAGCAGTCTTAACACACCACACACATCAGGAATATCTGATTAGATTATTCTACGATAATCGGAGCATCCTTAAGATTGTCGGAAGGGGGGAATCGGGGCTAAAATCGGCCTAATTATCCCGCCGCGTGAACCAGCCTTACGTGAAACGCAGCCATCATTAATGGTTTTGAATACACCTGTGCTGGTCCTACTATGACATGTCAACATGTCTGCTGTGAAAAAGGTCTATTCACACTTTTTCCAAGCGAGAGAATTCAAACGTTTTGCTTGCAGTAAACGCGTCAATATGTATTTTTACCTTTTTTTACAACCCCAGGATGAATACTTTGGGATGGAGAGGCACATTTACAGACACCATTTGAAATATAATTTGCGCTTACCTTTTTCCAGAAGTCTTTAATTTTATTACAGTCCCACAAACAATAAAACCGTCTCCCTTTGGCGTCGACGTTTGTGTTTTGAAGAGCTGCTCTTCATCCTGCCTCATCTGAACTTCGTCGTTCATTCTGAATGTCTTCATTTCTGTTTTGCAGCGTACAAAATGTCAACCTTCCTTAAGCCTTGTGTTGTCTTCCCGTCAACCTTGGAAAAAAACACTTTTTTTTTTTCTGACATTTTTTACGCCTTTTTTCCACAATTTGTTTTTGCTTTTTCCAACGTTTTAAATTTTTCTTCTACACATTTTCAGCGCTTATTTCTACGTCCCATATTTTCTGATATAAAACAAAAATTTAAAACGGTGACCCGAAGTCAACACAAGGGTTAAGCCGCACACATGCATGAACACAAACATAGATGTTGAATAGTGTCTGTGCTAATGTGTCGACTGGGAGAGATTTTGCCGTATAGTCGATTCCTCTGTGGCTTAAACTGCTTTATGGCAATATATTTCTCTAAATATGATTTATCAGGTATTTTGTTAACTGGATTAACCAAATACAGACATTCTTGTCCGGTTATTTTTTACATAGATCTAGATATACTGCAAAATGTCAAGGACAACGCACATGTATCAACATTTCTGGAAGTGTGCCAGTGTCAGCCAGCCGAATAATTTTCAACTGTAGTCCTTTGGCCAGATGTTTTGACAGCCAAAGCAACAGGAAATAGCAAGGCATTAGTACAGGATATCATCTACAGACGGAAGTCAACAAGACGCCATAAAGACAGCGAGAGCAACAACAAAACACATTTCTCAAGATGCAGAGCAACAGCTAGCAGCAAAAATGAAATGACCTCTCACGGTTGAGGAGTTTATCCATATCTTCCCCTCCCGATGTCGAATTATTCGGTCTGAATAACTTCAATCACCAACGTTAACACAAGATGTTATATTTAGCTGTTGAACATTTTCAAACCAAATTTCAACCTTGTCTTTCAATTCAATCTCTCTTTCCCTCTCTCTCTCTCTCTCTCTCTCTCTCTCTCTCTCTCTCTCTCTCTCCCTCTCTCTCTCTCCCCTCTCTCTCTCTCCCTCTCTCTCATATTATCTCTCCCTCTCTCTGTCTCCCTGTCTCTGTCTGTCTGTCTGTCTCTCTCTCCCTCTTCCTCTCTCCCTCTCTCCCTCATATTATCTCTCTCTCCTTCTCCCTCTCTCTCTCATTATCTCTCTCCCTGTCTGTCTCTCCCTCTCTCTTTTTCTCTCTCTCTCTCTCCCTTTCTGTCTGTCTCTCTCTCTCTCTCTCCATCTCTTTTGCCCTCCCTTCCTGTCTGTCTCTCACTCTCCCTCACTCTCTCTCTCCCTCCCTCCTTCCCTGTCTGTCTCCCTCCCTGTCTGTCTGTCTCTCAGGAGGTGGCTGATAACCAGATCAACACCGGTGATCTGATGGAGTGTTTGGTTCAGAACAAGCACCAGAAGGAGATGAATGAGAAGTGTGCGGTGGGGGTGACACACTTCCAGCTGGTGAGCAGACGGATAACAGAGTGTTATCAGGATGTTTCTTAGCTCAACACGTACACAATACCAAGCTGATTAGCTCTACCACCGACACATGCAACAGGAATTATGATACAAACGGGCAGATATTTCTCTAGAGTCTCTTTTGACCAACATTGAAATCTAAAAAAATATGTACAATACTTTTGTTTATCCTTTTTAATGGTTTAGCTCATTGAGTTATTGGAGACATGTCTGTATTGGCATCAATATGTCAGCATGCAGCAACATGATTAGCTGGCTGCATTACTTACTCTCTCTCTCTCTCTCTCTCTCTCTCTCTCTCTCTCTCTCTCTCTCTCTGTCTGTCTCTCTCTGTGTCTGTGTGTGTCCGTCTGTCTGCAGATTCAGATCAAAGATTTCCGTTTCTCCTATAAGTTCAAGACGGCCTGCAAGGAGGACGTTCTCAAACTTTGTCCCAACATCAAGAAGAAGTAAGACATGTACATCAATCTGACCTTCATATCTGCAGCGGAAAAACCCCAATTACGTCTAGATTCAATATTTAAGCAGAGTACAAGTACAGAGCTAATAAACGCAGAGTGCATGAATGTTCTCTCATATATATATATATATATATATATATATATATATATATATATATAGTCTACCATTTTATCACATTTTATCACCACAAAGGTGAGAGGGGGGGAATGACATGCAGCAAAGGGCCGCAGGTCTGAGTCGAACCCGGCCCGCTGCATCGAGGAGTACCTCTATCTATGCTCTACCAACTGAGCTATCCGGGCGCCCTTTTTTGTCACATTTTTAGACGTTTCCAGCGCTTTTATTGACTATAAATATACACCTCTAACACTAACCCACTTTTTGTGTTGTAATAATGATGATGATGATGATAATGATAATAATAATAATAATAATAATAATAAAAAAGCAGAAATCATGTATTATTTTGTTAAAAGTTAAGATCAGAGGAACGTTTGTTGATGGATAATCAGACTGTCAAAGGTAAGTCAGAATAATTCTATGAAATGGATTAAAAACCATTTATTTTACTTACAAAGACAGCTTATGGAACCAGCTGTGTTATTTTTGGGCAATTAGGTTGAAAGAAACCCAAATTTCTGATATAGGAACTTTGAAAAAGGGTCAAATTTGACCCGGGGAAACCAATCATTATGGGATGCTTCAATCTAGAAATATATTTCTACCAGTGGTGCTGCTTTCAAGGCATGCTCGTAAATTCCTACTTTCCATTCCCAAATATGTAAATACAGTATAAAACCTACACTGCTCCGGAGAGGCTTGTAGTTGGAACTACGTCTATAATTTAGATCCTTTTTTTTTTCATTATTTATTTTAGGAAACATTATGACAAAGTGTGAAAATAGAAAAATAATATATATTTATTTATTTATGCTGCAAATTGAGGAAATGTCTTTAAAAGCTCTCTGCTTTTATCTATGCATTTAGATTTTTTTCTCCTATTTATTTATTTATTTATATATATATATATATATATATATATATATATATATATATATATATATATATTAGTGTTATTTTTTTTTTTTTTCTGCCATCACCTTTGTAACGCATCAAACTAAACGAAGCCAACTTACTTGCTTTGGGAGCTTTCAGCTTCACCTCAGTCTTTATTCTGACAGCTAAGTAGGCGGACCTTTGGGAAGAGCATTATGTTTAAAAATATTCTGAGCTCAAAGGCGGAAAATGCAACTTCATTCCAAGTGTTTTTGTAAATGATGGCAGGTCAGTACCGTTCCCTAAAACTCCCCCTGAGGTTTTCAGCTCTGTTTTTCGGCGGAAGACTGGTGACTGAATTATAATGTTAGCTGCCAACAGACTTTTTCCACCAAGTAGTCCAGCAACGACAAACGGACTCTCCCATCTTCAGCGGGGCGTTCCTGACGTATTGTATAAAGTAGGTGTGTGTGTGTGTGTGTGTGTGTGTGTGTGTGTGTGTGTGTGTGTGTGTGTGTAACCTCTTGTCTTCCTGTCGTTCAGGGTGGACGTTGTGATCTGCCTCAGCACCACGGTGAGAAACGACACCCTGCAGGACGCCAAGGAGCAGCGAGTGTCCATCAAATGTCGTAAACAGCTTCGGGTGGAGGAGGTGGAGATGGTACGTTCACTGACATGGGGTTCACCAGCACACAGCACAGTCAGTCAGCGGTCTATCTGTCGATCAGACATGGTCTGTGTGTGTCTGAGTGTTTCCAAGAACAGGAGAAATCGGAGCAGAAGTTTAGTAGGATTGATGTCTAGCGTCTTGTAAAGCAGACCCACTTACCTTTTTCAAACATTTGCAAATCTCAGCAGACCAACAGCAAACAGATCTTGTTTCAAAGTTTCTGCTCTTCTCTTCTGAGATGGTTTCATCTCTCTTGAGATGTTTCCTTAAGCTGCGTCTGAGTTTCCTCTTCCTCCACAAATTCAAAGTATCTGTGTTTTCTGTGTTTCTCTGTAAACCGGCTAAATCCTCGCCCCGAATCCCTCTGCAGTCGGAGGACATCCGCCTGGAGCCGGAGCTGTACGACTCCTGTAAGCAGGACATCAACCGGCTGTGTCAGAACGTGGCCTTCGGCAACGCACAGGTCAGCCGCCGCACAGAGTTGTCGTTGTAATGTCCGGTTGTGTTGACAGCTGACCACAGCATTTGGAGCCCATTTTATCAGGTAGAATTCCAGATGAAGGTCTGGGGACTGAAAAGTGGTTAATCAAGTGAGTACAGGTGTGCAGTAATTTTTTAATTTATTTATTTGATCAGTTAATTTGTCAGGGACAATACATATAGGCATCGTTACATCTAAAGTGCAACCGATGCAACGTATGGGGGACTTCTAGCCGTAGGCATATTTGCAGTCCCTGGTTAGGCTTTTAGAAATGACACCCATGGTAAACCACTATAAAACAGACATACAAACTAACCGTTGAAGCAGGCCAACAGGCAGTCACAGATGCATGAACACTAACAGTACAGCAAACTTGGACCAGCAGCCACATACAGTAGGTGCATAAAGACCAACGGTAGAGCAGACTGAGGCAGCACCCTCGATGGTTAAAGGCTGACAATTAAAGCAACCAATGATGTGGTTCATTCACAGTAAACACGTATATTTGCCAAAAAATACTTCATTGTGTGCCAGAACTTTAACTGGAAATTTAAAACGTAAATTTTTTAAAAACCAATTGCAGTTGTGATCTCTGTCTAGATATGATGCATCAAACAATCTTTCTCTCTCTTGTCTTTCTCTCTGGCTCTGTCTCTCTGTCAATTTGTCTGTGTGTCTCTCTGTCTCTGTGTGTCTCTCTCTGTCTCTGTAGGTTATCGAGTGTCTGAAGGAGAACAAGCGTCAGCTGACTCAGCGTTGCCACCAGCGGATCTTCAAGCTGCAGGAGAACGAGATGGTTGATCCTGAACTGGACTACCAGCTGATGAGAGTCTGCAAGCACATGATCAGGGTAGGTCGGGGAAACCTACGGCGAGTGGTCTATGTCATTACTTGAGAGCGTGATAAAACATGCTCCACACAAATTATATTATTTCATACGGGCAGATACAGTGCTGCTCTTAAGTTTATGCACCCATGCTAAAGTTGACTAAAAAGAGGAATAAAAAAAATCATCTTTTGGAAATTGATCTTAATGCCTTATTTGAGAAAATTAAGAAAAATCCAACCTTTAATGACACCAATTTTCTTTGTGGATGAATAATGTATCGTAAATAAATAAATGTTCTTCCTTAAAATACAGGGGGCATGAGTCAGTACACCCCTATGTTAGATTCCCATAGAGGCAGGCAGACTTTTATTTTGAAAGGCCAGTTATTTCATGGATCCAGGATACTATGCATCCTGATAAAGTTCCCTTGGTCCCCCCATCATCACATCCCCTTCACCATACCCCCCCATCATCACATACCCTTCACCATACCCCCACATCATCACATCCCCTTCACCATACCCCCACATCATCACATCCCCTTCACCATACCCCCACATCATCACATCCCCTTCACCATACCCCCACATCATCACATACCCTTCACCATACCCTCACATCATCACATCCCCTTCATCATACCCCCACATCATCACATACCCTTCACCATACCCCCCCATCATCACATCCCCTTCACCATACCCTCACATCATCACATCCCCTTCATCATACCCCCACATCATCACATACCCTTCACCATACCCCCCCATCATCACATCCCCTTCACCATACCCCCACATCATCACATCCCCTTCACCATACCCCCCCATCATCACATACCCTTCACCATACCCTCACATCATCACATCCCCTTCATCATACCCCCACATCATCACATACCCTTCACCATACCCCCCCATCATCACATCCCCTTCACCATACCCCCACATCATCACATCCCCTTCACCATACCCTCACATCATCACATCCCCTTCACCATACCCTCACATCATCACATCCCCTTCACCATACCCCCACATCATCACATCCCCTTCACCATACACCCACATCATCACATCCCCTTCACCATACCCCCACATCATCACATCCCCTTCACCATACCCCCACATCATCACATCCCCTTCACCATACCCCCACATCATCACATCCCCTTCACCATACCTAGAGATTGGCATGGTTTGATTTCAGTTAGCCTAACAGCTGGTTTGATTTGCATTGAGAGATGATCTTATGGAAAGTACCCCATGCCAGTCTCTAGGTATGATGAAGGGGATGTGATGATGTGTGGACCAAGGGAACTTTATCAGGATGCATATGGGAATTTAACATAGGGATGTCTATACTTATGCCCCCTGTATTTTAAGGTAGAACATTTAATTATTTACGATACATTATTCATTCACAAAGAAAATTGGTGTCTTTAAAGGTTGAATTTTTCCTATTTTTTCAATTAAGGCATTAAGATTAATTTCCAAAAGATGATTTTTTATTTTTTTTTATTCCTCTTTTTAGTCAACTTTAGCATGGGTTCCTATACTCATGAGCAGCACTGTATTACTCTTCTTGCACCAATTGAACAATCGAGCAGCTGCGAGCATGGGACATAAACACAGGGAGAAGCAAAGAATGGCACCATGGTATAAAACTAAGCATCATGTGCACAGAGCAGCCAGCACCGGCCCGCGGGTGTCTGCTTTGCGAGCGCAGGAGGGAAATACGCTCTCCCACAGGTCACTCGGCTTTCGAAGTGGATTTCTGCGCGCGTGAACAAAACTGACTTTTGACATTTTGGGGGCGAAAACCAAGGGAGGCACTGATCCTTCTATGATTGATCACTTTCAAGGCGACCTCACCCACACAGAGCTCTGTAGCCTACCTCGATTGACAGCTATCATTACAGGAAGATATAATTTGCTCTAGAGCTTGTTTTATCATGATGCCATGAAAACCAGGATTCAAATATAGGGTTGTTACAGTTCCTTTAGTCATGCAGAACCGTCACAGTCCAGCACATGCAGAATACACGTAATGTGGAACCAAAGTTCACAAGCGTGAGTTTGTGGCAGTGCCGTTAGCAACATTAATCTATGGATTATTCTCTCCATTGATCGATTAGTTGTTTGGTCTATAAAATGTCAGAAAACGGTTGCTTCTGTGTGCGGTTACACCCTGATTCAAACCCAACATGCTGAGTGTTTGAGCCTGGCGGTAATGTCTCGTCACATCTGCAGTGCTCTGATTTGAATCATAGGAATTCTGAAATATTTCCAGTTTTTACAGCAATGTAAAAGATGCAGAAAACAAGCCGATCTGTGAGCTTTAAGCACAGAACATATTGGACATTGATATGTATTAGTATATTGTGTTTTGCTCCTGTTTGTAACTGATTTTCGTGTGAATGTGTGTTTTCAGCGGTTCTGTACGGAGTCGGAGGGAAAGAACGTTCTTCAGTGTCTGAAACAGAACAAGAACAGCGAGCTGATGGATCCGAAATGCAAGCAGATGATCACCAAGAGACAGATCACCCAGAACACAGGTACACACACACACACACACACACACACATATATATATATATATATATATATATATATATATATATATATATATATATATATATATATATATATACATATACATATACATATACATACACACTCTCTCCACTCAGCTTAATTTACTGCCACCTAGTACAACTTCTGAAAGCGTGTGTGTCTGCAGACTACAGGCTGAACCCGGTGCTGAGGAAGGCCTGTAAAGCCGACATCCCAAAGTTCTGCCAGCCCATCCTGAACAAGGCGACGGCCGACAGCGAGCTGGAGGGCCAGGTCATCTCCTGCCTCAAACTCAAATACGCCGACCAGGTCAGACACTTTGATCATCTTCGTCTTATCTTTCTTAAAGAGCCCCTTATTATGGTCTTTGGGATTTTCCCCATGTTTTAGTCTGTTTGTGTATGTTTATAGATAGTGCAAAAACAACAACACGTTGTTCCCACAGGCGGCACTTTTTCCCAACTGCCTGAAAACGCCTCGCCTACGTTCCTGTTTGAAATTCCTCAGTTAATGATGTCATTGATTGAGATTGCCAGCCCAGTTTTTTCATCCATTTTTTTGTCCATTGGTGCGGCCTGATTAAGCACAGCCCGCCCAGTGGCTTGTTTAAATTTGGTTGACCAATCACAGCAGAGTGGGCCAGCTGACCAATCAGAGCAGACTGGTGAGAGACAGTGTTGTCTCGTGTCGTATGTTCTATTCGTTAACGAATAGAACATTTCAGCAGAGGTGTTAATTTCCATCCAGGTTTAGTGACTTGACAGTTAACGAGGAAGTAGGGGATTTGATTCGCGGGGTATTTTGGCGAGTGTAAGGTTATTAGTTAGCAGTAGACTTAAGTAACCCGGGCTGAGTCTGATGAAAGGTGCTGTGTCTGCCCGGTTCAACTCTGAGATTGTCTCGCATTGCGCAGCGTTGTGAAGGAATAATCTCAAAGATTACTTTATGTTCTGCCTCTCACAGCAACTTAATACGATATAGTGTCTGGCTTTTGTTTGATATTTAGTAGGGATGCACCGAATCCAGATTTTTGTCGTTCGGCCGAATACCGAATCCACTGGTTAAGATTCTGCCGAAACCGAATACCGAATCCTCCTCCCATCCTCAGTCCATTAACCCAGTAAACACATTAATGAAGCAAACCATTTCCACAGCAGTGTATTTTTCATTTTATTTTATTCTATCTGTAAAAAATAAAAAAAAGAATAGGCAACATTACGCCAGGAAGACAAGTGGGAAAAACAATTTTGACAATTACCATAGGCACATTCTGGCTGCTGTCTGTAGATTCCTTCATCACAACTCGTATTCTTCCAGATGTTTGATACCAGATGTTGTAACAGCGGTGATGTTGTGTATTGTTTAGGGGCCTCGCCACCACCAGACTAATCAGCATTGCAGATTGAACATGTAGCTGGACTTGAACGGCCTTCTTTTGACTGAAAGTTCTGCCAAACATCACTTTTTCTGCTCACCAGTTCCATTTCCACTTCCTCACAGCCTGCTGCATTGAACGCTCCACTTACGTAAACACCTTCCCGTCATTACGGCGACCAGTGTAGTGCAAACATAGGGTTCGGTACGGTGGAAAAAGATTCTACGGTTCGGCAGAAACGGAACCCCGTCACAAAGCCGGAATATTCGACAAAATCCAAATCCTGCATTCGGTGCATCTCTAATATTTAGTGTTGGCAAATGGCTTTTTTATTGAGTCGCGATGTTCCTGTCAGCTATCCGCTCGTGCTCCGGGAAAGTGAAGAAAAGTTAGTTTGGTATATCCAACGATCATGTAAGGATGGAAGCAGTCAAAAGCGTTCTGTGTGTGGCGTGCATCTTCCCCCCAAAGACGGACACACACGCATACATACGTACAGATACGTCTCTCTTTATTAGATGGATGATGGAGGATTTGCTGAGCAGGAAGGAGAGACTTTCAGGAGAAGAAACTGATCTGCTCGTGCGTGAAGTGAAAGCGCGTGAGCAGATCATATCATAATACTATTTCACATTATAACATTTTTATGTTTTAATCGTTTTAATAGCCGGTTTATATTTTGGTCATAAACAACAGAGTCTCTTGCCGTTCCTTGAATTTGTCTGGCGATTTCAGCGTCAACGACCCTCAACGACAGAAGTTCCTGAATTTCAGTGTCTCTCCAGTTCGACATTTTCATTGGCATCTTTGTGTAAATCGCCCTTCTTGTCACACTTTTACCCGATTTTGCGCCAGCTGCGTGATAGGAACATCATCAACACGTCCACTCGCTCGCTGGGAATTCCTCGCACTACGAGCTGCTCTGTTCACACATGGGCTCGTTTAAACATTACACAGGCTTTGTCTTTGTTTTAATGTCCGGTCCAACTGGCTGGGACATTTGTGTTCTCACACCCAGCTCCTCTGGGTAATGTCTAGAGAAGTTCAGGGTTAGAGTGCTTAGGTTGATGAAGAACTGACCGAGAAGTGTATATACAGAATATTAAATCATGAACCATTCGATGCATCTAATACCAAGAACTCATAAAGACACTAAGGGCTCCTGTACACTGGCTGCGTGACGTGAGCGTGTCAGCTGTGTGGCGTGTCAGTTTATATTTCTGCTCCCATGGTAACAGGTTAGAGCTTGCACACTGCCTGCGTGACACGCACGTCTCAGGCGCAGCTCAAGCCACACCGAAAACGCGTGCATGCTAGAAATAGGACCGACGCCTATTTTTCAGGAGACAAGTAAGCGTGTTGGAAGCGTTTCCATTCAACACAAACACCACGCTCACGCCACGCAACACAAACTCCTCGCTCACGCCACGCAACACAAACGCCACGCTCACGCCACGCAACACAAACGCCACGCTGACGCCACGCAGGCAGCGTGCAGGGAGCCCTAAGTCTCTTACATAAGAAACAAGTCATTGAAGAAATTATTTTGTGAAATTGAGTGATTTATTATTTAGTTAATGAAAATGTTCACGCGTGTTTTCTGTGTTGCGACAGCGTTTGTCTCCAGACTGTGAGGCTCAGATCCAGGTCATCCTGCAGGAGTCAGCGCTGGACTACAGACTGGACCCCCAGCTGCAGATCCACTGCACACAGGAGGTCCGCACATTTCTGCTTTCTTTCTTACAAATACACACACACAAACACACACACACACACACACACACACACACACCCAGCAGAGGGCGCCGTGAGTCCACACAAACGCACCTCACATCACAAATGAAACATTGTTAACAGCTGAAATAAAAACGGTGGTGCTGCTGGTCGATTTAATTTGACATCAAAAAGATGTTGAATTAGCGCGACCAGCGATCTGGGTGGAACCTGACGGGTGGAAATCGCTGCAGCTGATGCCACTAATGAGCAAATTATCACAAGATGTAATGTGACTGCTGGGAGGGAGCTGAGTGGATGAATAACTTTCAGTATGAAAACGATAACACAGATCTACAGGGAGCAGGTAGGGGCTCGGTGCCTTGCTCAGCGGAACGTTTGCAGCGCAAACAGATGTTAATGTGTGTGTGTGTGTGTGTGTGTGTGTGTGTGTGTTCAGATCTCCCGGCTGTGTCCGGAGGAAGCAGCAGCTCAGGAGCAGACGGGACAGGTGGAGGAGTGTCTGAAGGTGAACCTGCTGAAGATCAAACAGGAAGGATGTAAGAAGGTAAACTGACCCACTGCTGCCTTCACTGACCACCGAGCGGGCAACGTAAATCACAGCGTCGTGATCTGTACAGGCACTCATGTATTTTCATGTCATCCTTTGTGTGTCTCCCCCCCCCCCATCTTCTTTATTCTGATCTCCTCTTCCTCCCGTGTCCTTTTCTCTTCACCTCCCTCCACCGCTTCCTTCCCTTCTTTTATCCTCCTCTTTTCCTTCATGTTTTTCTTTTTCGGATGTTTTCTCCGTCTCTTTTTGCTCCTCATTGTCTTCTTTTCATCCACATCCACCTTCTCCCCCATCTCTACCCCTTCTCCTCTTTCTCCTCCTACTCTTCTTTTCCTTCTCCTCTCTTTCACTTTTCCCCCCTCGGCTTCTTCTTCCTCCTCCTCCCCCTCCCCCCCCTCCTCCTGCAGGAGGTGTTGAACATGCTGAAGGAGAGTAAAGCCGACATCTTCGTCGACCCCGTCCTCCACACCGCCTGCGCTCTGGACATCAAGCATCAGTGTGCCGCCATCCCACCGGGCAGAGGGCGCCGTGAGTCCGCACACACACGCACCTCGCATCACAAATGAAACATTTTTAACACCTGAAAAAAAACCGCAGAGAATCAGATCGTCATTTATCGGCGTGTTATTAGAGAGGGAACTGAAACTCAACGGATTAAGAATGGAAAACGGAGCAAAGCATCTTTCTCCGCCGACATTATGGAACTACAACTCAAACTAGCGCACGACCTCAGCGTCATCGCTCTCAGCCACTCCCTCTGTCCGCTGACTGGACCGGTAAATATTTGGCCGGAGAAAACCCAAGAATATACCGCAAACTCAGACGCAGTACTGAAGGGAAATGAAAATTGAGCGGAAGTACATAGGAGGGCGGAGCTAAAGTTCCTCAGCAGAAAAACAAAATATGAAGGTCTGCTATCGAGATGTTTTTTTAATGTGTATTTTGCTCAGAGTTTTTTTTTCTTTATTGACACACATCAAGTCTATAAACGATGCGGGGCGGCCTCTAGCTCGCCCAGTAAGAGCGTGCGCCCCATGTAGGCTGAGGCCTTGCAGCGGCCGGGGTTAGAGTCCGACCTGCGGCTCTTTGCTGCGTGTCATCCCCCCCATCTCTCTCCCACCTTTCCTGTCTATCCACTGTCACTATCAAGTAAAGGGAAAAGCCCCCAAAAAATCTTAGAATGTCAGTTTATTAAGTTTTAACAAACTATCTTTAAAACTAAGATGTATTCAAAACTATATAAAAAGCCGACTGCATAGCTTCTAACCATCACGTGTAAATCATCTGACCGTAAACAACACAGCCACAAACCAACATATACTCAGTCCCTCCAGAGAAACCTAATTATGCGATCGCTTAATTCAACGCATAATCAGCCAAAGTCCGCATATTTATGCGGGGGGGGCGCGTTTTTTTAAATACGCCGCACTTTCGGCGCGTAATTGCCGATTTCCACGCAAAATATGCGGGGCTTGCATGATTTCATATTCCCCGCATTTTCGTTGCAGAAAAGTCACATATATCTTAGCAGAAAGTTGAAAAATGTTGCGTTTACTTCAAACAAGAGCAACCATTTTTCCCTGTTGCTACGGAAACGTTATGAAGTGATGTAATTAAGCGACGTGAACATCATCGACGCCGCGATGAAGTCACGATGGAACCGCAGTTTTTGCAAGTTCCCGCATATTCCATCGCAGTTTTTAAGAAAACGTGCCGCATCATCACGGATTTTTGCACGCAACGATCACATAAAAACTCCGCATTTTTCTGGAAGGACTGCTTACAATGAGTGTGTGTCGTGTTGTTTTCCTCAGAGATGTCCTGCCTGATTGAGGCGCTGCAGGACAAACGTGTTCGCCTGCAGCCGGAGTGCAAGAAGAGACTTCAGGATCGCATCGACATGTGGAGCTACGCTGCCAAGGTACAGTACAGCTTCTCCCCCACTGTCAGTGAACGCCTCTCAACACTGTGAAAACACAGCTGGGGACACCCTGAGCTCTCCGCAGCGCAGAGCCAACGCAAACAGGCAGCTTAATCTCTGCAGGCTTTTTAATTGACTATTTCTGGTACTGGATATGAAATCCTCAAACACTGTGTACAACAACAACACAAACACAAACGGTATTGTCTCTGTTGGAGTACCGCATGTAGAGGTATGTGTCTTCTAAAAAATGAAAGATATTATTAAACTTTTGAAAACGTCACTTAACTTTAACCCTCCTGTTGTCCTCGGGTCAAATTTGACCCATTTTCCAAACTTTTTTATATCCGAAATTTGGGTTTTCTTTCAAACAAATTGTCCCAAAGAAATAACGGGGATGGTTCCCTACAATGCTCTTCACAAGTTCAATCAATAATCCGTTCACTGCTTTCATTTACTTTGGGTGTTTTAGTCAATTTTATAGCATTTGAAGAAAAATCAATTGATTAAAGAACTTAGAAAAAAAGTGACAAAAAATGTTAGTGACAAATAGTGATAAATGTGGAAAAAAAAGTGACTTATGTCAAAAAGTCACAAATGTCAAGAAATTGACAAAAAATAGTGACGTGGAAAAAAATGTGACAAAAAAAGTGACAAATGTCAAAAAAGTGACAAATGTCCAAAAATTCCTCAATTTTATAGCATTTAAAGAAAAAACAATTGATAAAAGAACTTAGAAAAAAGTGACAAATTTTTTTTTACAAAATGTCAAAAAAAAATGACAAAATGTCAAAAAATTAAAAAAAATGACTGTCAAAAAATTAAAAAAAATGACTGTCAAAAAATTAAAAAAAATTAAAAAATTTTTTAAAAAAGTCACAAAATGTCAAAAAATAAAAGTCACAAAATGTCAAAAAATAAAAAAGTCACAAAATGTCAAAAAATTTTAAAAAAAGTGACAAAATGTCAAAAAATTTTAAAAAAAGTGACAAAATGTCAAAAAATTAAAAAAAAGTGACAAATGTCAAAAATTTTAAAAAAGTGACAAAATGTAAAAAAAATTAAAAAAAAGTGACAAAATGTCAAAAAATTAAAAAGTGACAAAATGTCAAAAAATTAAAAAGTGACAAATGTCAAAAAATTAAAAAAAAGTGACAAATGTCAAAAAATTAAAAAAAAGTGACAAATGTCAAAAATTTTAAAAAAGTGACAAAATGTAAAAAAAATTAAAAAAAAGTGACAAAATGTCAAAAAATTAAAAAGTGACAAAATGTCAAAAAATTAAAAAAAAGTGACAAATGTCAAAAAATTCAAAAAAAGTGACAAATGTCAAAAAATTCAAAAAAAGTGACAAATGTCAAGAAATTGACAAAAAATAGAGACGTGGAAAAAAATCTGACAAAAAGTGACAAATGTCAAAAAAGTGACAAATGTCCAAAAATTCCTCAATTTTATAACATTTAAAGAAAAAACAATTGATAAAAGAACTTAGAAAAAAGTGACAAAAATGTCAAAGTGACAAAAATAGTTAAAAAAGTGACAAATGTCAAAAAATTAAAAAAGTGACAAAATGTCAAAAAATTAAAAAAAAATGACAAATGTCAAAAAATTAAAAAAGTGACAAAATGTCAAAAAAATTAAAAAAGTGACAAAATGTCAAAAAATAAAAAAGTCACAAAATGTCAAAAAATTTAAAAAGTGACAAATGTCAAAAAATTTAAAAAGTGACAAATGTAAAAAAATTTAAAAAAGTGACAAAATGTCAAAAAAATTAAAAAAGTGACAAAATGTCAAAAAATTAAAAAAGTGACAAAAATGTCAAAAAATTAAAAAGTGACAAAATGTCAAAAAATTAAAAAGTGACAAAATGTCAAAAAATTAAAAAGTGACAAAATGTCAAAAAATTTAAAAAGTGACAAATGTCAAAAAATTTTAAAAGTGACAAAATGTAAAAAAAATTAAAAAAAAGTGACAAAATGTCAAAAAATTAAAAAGTGACAAATGTCAAAAAATTAAAAAGTGACAAATGTCAAAAAATTAAAAAAAAGTGACAAATGTCAAGAAATTAAAAAAAAGTGACAAATGTCAAGAAATTGACAAAAAATAGACGTGGAAAAAAATGTGACAAAAAGTGACAAATGTCAAAAAAGTGACAAATGTCCAAAAATTCCTCAATTTTATAGCATTTAAAGAAAAAACAATTGATAAAAGAACTTAGAAAAAAGTGACAAAAATGTCAAAGTGACAAAAATAGTTAAAAAAGTGACAAATGTCAAAAAATTAAAAAAGTGACAAAATGTCAAAAAATTAAAAAAAATGACAAATGTCAAAAAATTAAAAAAGTGACAAAATGTCAAAAAAATTAAAAAAGTGACAAAATGTCAAAAAATTAAAAAGTGACAAAATGTCAAAAAATTAAAAAAGTGACAAAATGTCAAAAAATTAAAAAAGTGACAAAATGTCAAAAAATTAAAAAAGTGACAAAATGTCAAAAAATAAAAAAAATTTTGACAATTAAAATTTTTTTTACAAAATGTCAAAAAAAATGTCAAAAAATTAAAAAAAATTAAATTTTTTTTTAAAAAAGTCACAAAATGTCAAAAAATAAAAGTCACAAAATGTCAAAAAATAAAAGTCACAAAATGTCAAAAAATTTAAAAAGTGACAAATGTCAAAAAATTTAAAAAAAGTGACAAAATGTCAAAAAATTAAAGTGACAAAATGTCAAAATTAAAAAGTGACAAAATGTCAAAAAATTAAAAAAGTGACAAATGTCAAAAAATTAAAAAAGTGACAAATGTCAAAAAATTAAAAAAGTGACAAATGTCAAAAAATAAAAAAGTGACAAAATGTCAAAAAATTTAAAAAAGTGACAAATGTCAAAATTTTAAAAAAATGACAAATGTCAAAAAATTTAAAAGTGACAAAATGTCAAAAAATGTAAAAGTGATAAAATGTCAAAAAATTTAAAAAAGTGACAAATGTCAAAAAATTAAAAAAAAGTGACAAAATGTCAAAAAATTAAAAAAAAATGACAAATGTCAAAAAATTAAAAAAGTGACAAAATGTCAAAAAAATTAAAAAAGTGACAAAATGTCAAAAAATAAAAGTCACAAAATGTCAAAAAATTTAAAAAGTGACAAATGTCAAAAAATTTAAAAAGTGACAAATGTAAAAAATTTAAAAAAGTGACAAAATGTCAAAAAAATTAAAAAAGTGACAAAATGTCAAAAAATTATAAAGTGACAAAATGTCAAAAAATTAAAAAGTGACAAAATGTCAAAAAATTAAAAAGTGACAAAATGTCAAAAAATTAAAAAGTGACAAAATGTCAAAAAATTAAAAAGTGACAAAATGTCAAAAAATTTAAAAAGTGACAAAAGTCAAAAAATTTTAAAAAAGTGACAAAATGTAAAAAAAATTAAAAAAAAGTGACAAAATGTCAAAAAATTAAAAAGTGACAAATGTCAAAAAATTAAAAAGTGACAAATGTCAAAAAATTAAAAAAAAGTGACAAATGTCAAGAAATTAAAAAAAAGTGACAAATGTCAAGAAATTGACAAAAAATAGACGTGGAAAAAAATGTGACAAAAAGTGACAAATGTCAAAAAAGTGACAAATGTCCAAAAATTCCTCAATTTTATAGCATTTAAAGAAAAAACAATTGATAAAAGAACTTAGAAAAAAGTGACAAAATGTCAAAAAATTAAAAAAAATGACAAATGTCAAAAAATTAAAAAAGTGACAAAATGTCAAAAAAATTAAAAAAGTGACAAAATGTCAAAAAATTAAAAAAGTGACAAAATGTCAAAAAATTAAAAAAGTGACAAATGTCAAAAATTTTAAAAAAGTGACAAAATGTAAAAAAAATTAAAAAAAGTGACAAAATGTCAAAAAATTAAAAAGTGACAAAATGTCAAAAAATTAAAAAAAAGTGACAAATGTCAAAAAATTAAAAAAAAGTGACAAATGTCAAAAAATTCAAAAAAAGTGACAAATGTCAAGAAATTGACAAAAAATAGAGACGTGGAAAAAAATGTGACAAAAAGTGACAAATGTCAAAAAAGTGACAAATGTCCAAAAATTCCTCAATTTTATAGCATTTAAAGAAAAAACAATTGATAAAAGAACTTAGAAAAAAGTGACAAAATGTCAAAAAATTAAAAAAAATGACAAATGTCAAAAAATTAAAAAAGTGACAAAATGTCAAAAAAATTAAAAAAGTGACAAAATGTCAAAAAATTAAAAAAGTGACAAAATGTCAAAAAATTAAAAAAGTGACAAAATGTCAAAAAATTTAAAAAGTGACAAAATGTCAAAAAATTAAAAAAGTGACAAAATGTCAAAAAATTAAAAAAGTGACAAAATGTCAAAAAATAAAAAAAATTTTGACAATTAAAATTTTTTTTACAAAATGTCAAAAAAAATGTCAAAAAATTAAAAAAAATTAAATTTTTTTTTAAAAAAGTCACAAAATGTCAAAAAATAAAAGTCACAAAATGTCAAAAAATAAAAATGTCACAAAATGTCAAAAAATTTAAAAAGTGACAAATGTCAAAAAATTTAAAAAAAGTGACAAAATGTCAAAAAATTAAAGTGACAAAATGTCAAAATTAAAAAGTGACAAAATGTCAAAAAATTAAAAAAGTGACAAATGTCAAAAAATTAAAAAAGTGACAAATGTCAAAAAATTAAAAAAGTGACAAATGTCAAAAAATTAAAAAAGTGACAAATGTCAAAAAATAAAAAAGTGACAAAATGTCAAAAAATTTAAAAGTGACAAATGTCAAAATTTTAAAAAAATGACAAATGTCAAAAAATTTAAAAGTGACAAAATGTCAAAAAATTTAAAAGTGACAAAATGTCAAAAAATTAAAAAAAAGTGACAAAATGTCGAAACAAATTTGGGGAAAAAAACCCACAAAAACTTCAAAAGGCTCAAAAAAAGTGACAAAAACATTGGGGAAAGCCACAAAAGTGTCAAAAAAGACGAGCAAAATGTTGATAAAGTCAAATATTTTGACTCAGAAAACCAACAAGATGGTCGACAGGAAGACAACACGAGGGTTAAGTTAAGCCACCGGTTTAGAATTTAGTTTTTTAAAATACAACAATACGAGTTCTTTGTGTTCGCTTCGACCCTCCGCAAAAAAAAACATGAAAAAATGTAACGGGAGAAAAAAATAGTCGGCAGTGAAATGGAAAGCATTATTTCTCAACAAATCATAAACGTAGAATCATACTTTGCGAAAGCTGCTTTACTTTTGTCTTTTTTCATCTGTTGTCATGAAAAGCTGTGCATCTTTTTTATTTATTTAAAGAATTAGCTGAAATCCAGGTTAACCCTTGTGTTGACTTCGTGGGCACATTGGCCCGTTTTTAAATTGTTGTTTTATATCAGAAAATATCGGACGTAGAAATAAGCGCTGAAAATGTGCAGAAGAACAATTAAAAAATTGATGTGATGAGCTTCTATTAAATCAGTTTCAAGTTGCCATTTAATTTAAATTGAACAAGCTGCATAAACTTTTGAAATTGATTGATTAAAGCGATCATTTATTTTGAAATGAATTGATTAAGATGCATAAAATCGAGTTTAAAGGTTGATTTTATTTTGAAATTACTTTAAGGAGCAGTGAAGCATCTGTTAAGAGGCTTTTATTTTTTTGAAGGAGCTATTTTTTTTTTTTTTTTTTTTTTTTCAAACTGAGCTATTGAGCTCCGCAAAATCTAATTTTGAAATGGATTTTGTTTTGAAATTGATTCAGTGAGCTCATTACATCTATTCCGAGGGTCTCTTATCTTGAAATTGATAACTGAACTGTATAACATGATTTATAAATGAGCTTTTAATTTGAAATTGACTTAACAAGCTGTATCAAATCTGTTGAAAAAGGGACTTTTTATTCTGGGGTTAATTGACTTGAGCTGCGTGAATTATTCGACTGACGTGAACGCTGCTGTCCTGTCCTCACTTCCTGTCAGGTGGCTCCGGCCGACGGCTTCTCAGACCTCGCCATGCAGGTGATGACATCACCATCCAAGAACTACATCCTGACTGTGATTGGTGCAGGTGTGGCGCTGCTCTTCATGGGCGGGCTGCTCTGCGGCAGAATCACCAAACGTGTCACCCAGGAGCTGAAGGACAGGTAGACCCCCCCCCCAACCCCACACTCCGGGGTCAGGACACACCCACGGGAGAAACAACCTCGCCCCCCCTCACCCCCCCCCCCCCCCCCCCCCGACTCTCCACTTCAATCCTCAAACACCCTTCGGCTCTTTCTTTCATCGCTGGAATGACATTGCCCACAACCCTGCAGACGAACGTGGGCTTGATCAGTGACTCACCTTGCTCTTCTTCTAAACTCTCTCCGGGAGGCCGCGCACCGCCGCGCACATCATTCTTCTTCTCTTCCTGAGTTTCGATACAGAGCGCCGGGTCCTGCTGCAGTTTTACCCCGCACTCACCTGATGTACATGCAGTATTACTCTGCTTGTTTTTTCTGCCCCCTTCTCTGCGGGCTGGGGGGGATGGGCATGGTGGGGGGAGGGGGGGGGGGGGGGGTGGGTGGGGTAGTAAGGATGGGGTCAGAGGTCAAGATATGGGTGCGAAGGAGTTGAATAAGATCCTATTAAGTGTAAATGTGTATAAAGTGGGATGGGAAATGCTCATGTATAGAGCAGTTAAATGACTCCAGTGTTTTAAGTGTGTGTGTGTGTGTGTGCGTGTGTGTGTGTGTGCGCTTGTTTTACTATATTCGTGGGGTCCAAAAGCCGGGAGTCCAGTATACTTGTGGGGTCTGCACAGCTTTGTGGGGCCAAAATGCTGGAGCCCACAAGGTTAAAGGTCTGTTTGAGGGTTAAGACTTGGTTTTAGGATTAGGGTTAGAATTAGGTTATGGTTAGGGTGAGGGTAGGGGTTAAGGTTAGGCATTTAGTTGGGATGGTTAAGGTTAGGGTAAGGGGCTAGGGAATGCATTATGTCAATGACGGATCCCCACAAAGATAGTTTAACAAGTGTGTGTGTGTGTGTGTGTGTGTGTGTGTGTGACCACCATATTGTTCTAGTTTGTCATCCTGCTTGAAGAGTTTTTGGGGGTCGTTTGGCTCTGGATATATCTTCTTATCTTTTTTATTTTAATTTTTTTTTTTGTGTGTGGCTGATGTGTGTTAGTTAGATTTAGTTGCCATGGGACTGCCAGGCGGGCGGTGCCAACCAGCCAGCCCTCCACAGATGAGATGAAGAAAAGTGGACACATCACAAACACTCTCAGCCGGCTCGCTCAAAAGCTCTTTTTTACAGCAGGAAATGTTCTGTGGATATTTTTATGACTTTCTTTCCGAAACGGCAGACCTGGCAACGTCTTTTTCCGGCTTTGTTTTTCTTTTTTTCCCAGCCCAACCCGTGCCATAAACGCACCACACGTCCACCTGCTGCTCCCAGTTTTAAACAGCTTGATCAGCATCACACTCGCCTCGTGGGAACGCACCGCGCAGAGCCAGGAGTCATCGCAGTCTGCTCCAGGACACACTGGGCACCCCCCCCCCCCCCCCCCCACCACCACCACCACCACCACCACCAGTCATGAACTCGCAGAGCGGCCGCTAGTATCGCGCTGGTTGGTACAGAAGAGCTG
The DNA here is from genome assembly GCA_023566125.1 of Zingel zingel. Classification (NCBI taxonomy): domain Eukaryota; kingdom Metazoa; phylum Chordata; class Actinopteri; order Perciformes; family Percidae; genus Zingel; species Zingel zingel. The sequence goes on along the minus strand of CM042320.1, from coordinate 4,056,906 downwards.
AGAGCAATGCAGGAAGGAAAAAAAAATTACGACTAAAGAAAAGATTCTAGATTATTATAGAGATGTGAACAATTTTGTGTAAAGATGATACTGGAATCATTGCACATTTTGAGTTCTTTTTTTTTATATCTATAAATATATATATATTGTTTTTGTCATAGCCTTATTTATTTGTTTACTAATGGTTAAAGTTTTTTTTTTTTTTTCTATGATTTGAATGTTCTCTGGTTGCCTTTTTCTCCAGCAAGCGAGCGTCCCTCCTTCCCGCAGAGGTGGGGAGGCAGGCGGCAGGTTTCGGCCTCCATTTCGGGCATCGACCTGCTTCACGTCGATGTTTGCAGTAAACGCCTCTCTGGCGGGCAGGGTGAGTTACGATCACTTTATTTAAGACGGCGGCACATTAGAAATCTACTAAACGCGGCGTCCTGACTACTGTAGAGACGCCTCGTTCCAGATCAGACGCGCCATCTGAGTTCGGAGTAGCCGATACTTTGGGGATGACCACTGGTGCTTTTGTGCACCATCTGAAGCTGATCGGTAACGTGGATATGAGCAGAGAGAGTGGATATGAGCATTTCACGTTGCTTCACCTGTCGGAAAAGTTCAGAAAAAAAATGGTTTTGTGTGACTTTGACGCACGCCTTTGAAGACTTAATTATCACGATGTTAAGCGGACTTTTCACCACTTGGCCTGAACATGAAATGTATCATTTTATTGGGTTTTTTTGCCCGTTAGTCCAACCCAAAATGAACGAAAACCACAGGTGTGAAAGCGACTGAGGGAAAACCAAAATTCCACGTGGTCTCACGTTGTCTCGTATCGCAGGTCTCACATCGGTGCCAAGTCAGCGACCTCGGATGTGAGCAGAGGAAAGAGAAACACGCACAGAACAAAGACCAGAAAAAGCCCAAACTGGACAACCGTAACTCAGTGATTTAAGCCCAACGGTCCACTTACTGTCTCTTTAATCTCACGGCCTTTCTTTGGTGAATGGAGCCGGCTCAGTGTGTTTGATTCCTGTACGACAAACGCGACGGACTCGTGGTTCTGGTCGGTGTGATGTGCTCTGCTCAGCCGGCAGCTTGATGCCGGAGGATGAAGGCAAAGGTCGAGGTTTTTTCCGGTGTTATCGTACGTCAGTCGCGGTGTCGTCAGGCTTTTTGGTCTCAGTGTGAAGACAAAAACAAATTGTTGTTTATTTCTTGGAAAGGTCTGGATTCCACTCGGAGGGGGGGGGTCATCCCTAAATTCCCACGGTCCCGTGTCTCTTGATATGAACTAACATTGTTAAGAGATTGGTAAGGGCTATCTTTGTAGTTCATCGTGCAAAAGAAACTAGAGTGCGGATCGGGCCACATTTTTCTGTCCGAGCCCGACAGAGCAGTAACCGAGCCCGATGGTTTAAATCTCAATTTTTTTCTCACACTAACGACACATGTATGTTTGTTTGTGTGGAAAGCTTTCATTAAGCAGCTGTAGGAAGGCATTCGGAAATGTCAACAGATGAGGGCATCAGTGCGTACGCACGGGGCAACAAGCGCACGTTAACACAGGCGTGCACAAGAGGCGCACTGATGTGACCGAGCCCGACCGGAACCCAAACATCATTTCTAAGTATCTGTCTGAACCCGGCCCGGCCCGTCGGGCTCGGGTCGGGTATCCATCCGCTAAAAGAAACCAAGGGAGGTGGATGTTTCAAATGCAGTTTGAATGGTAAAATAAAAACCAACCAGGTCAGCCACTCTGGAGATATCGGTGTCTAAAGTCAGTTAAAGGTGCAGTAAGTGATGCTCCGCAAAGATTGTTGGTATTTAAACTCGTCTGCTAAACGAAGATGCAGCTCGGCGTGGCCGAGTCTCTCCTCCCCCAGCTGGAGCCGATCATGTGTACTATACTGAGTGATGACGTACTGTAATCTACGTACCGTGCTGTTAGCCTCGACTGTTATTCTGTTTGCTTTTTCTAACCGTCGACGCTTGGCGTGGCGAGCGCTGCCCTCCCTGCTTGTAAATGAGACGTCCTGATTCGTTGAACTGCCTTCATGTTTTTTCTTTCTCCATCTGGCGTCGTCTTTTTTTTCTTTTTTTTTTTTTTTTTTTTTTTTTTTTTTTTTTTTTTTTATCAAAGCGTGCCTACTCGCCGTCCGACAGAGGGATCCAGCTGCTGTACAGAACATCCCAGAATCCCCTGCAGCACCCGGCAGAGGGGTGTGTGTGTGTGTGTGTGTGTGTGTGTGTGTGTGTGTGTGTGTGTGTGTGTGTGTGTGTGTGTGTGTGTGTGTGTGTGTGTGTGTGTGTGTGTGTGTGTGTGTGTGTGTGTGTGTGTGTTGCCCACAGATTCTGGAGTGCGATGTCCAGATGGTTCCTCACTGTTCTCGTTGTCCCGAGCGATGATGACTAGAATATTTTAATTTTAAGTTTGTGATGATTGCTGATGAAGATCTTTTTGTAAACGTTTTGTGTCTGACTCCTGGTCATCTGATTTTATTTCTCCCTCCTGTCCACTTTTCTTATTCGGTTTGTTCTTGTTGTTCTGTACAGATGAAAATTGGACAGTTTGTTAATAATAATAAAGTCTGCAAGGTTTCTATTCTGTTGTGTGGCGTGTTTATTTCTCGTCAACACGTCATGTTCAGACTTAAACTAGCAGTGAATGTATATCTAATACCTCTACCAATATCCTGAGCCTCGGCACCCACGGGAGCACTACCAATATCCTGAGCCTCAGCACCCACGGGAGCACCACCAGTATCCTGAGCCTCAGCACCCACGGGAGCACTACCAATATCCTGAGCCTCAGCACCCACGGGAGCACTACCAATATCCTGAGCCTCAGCACCCACGGGAGCACTACCAGTATCCTGAGCCTCAGCACCCACAGGAGCACTACCAGTATCCTGAGCCTCAGCACCCACGGGAGCACTACCAATATCCTGAGCCTCGGCACCCACGGGAGCACTACCAATATCCTGAGCCTCAGCACCCACGGGAGCACTACCAGTATCCTGAGCCTCAGCACCCACGGGAGCACTACCAATATCCTGAGCCTCAGCACCCACAGGAGCACTACCAGTATCCTGAGCATCAGCACCCACGGGAGCACTACCAATATCCTGAGCCTCGGCACCCACGGGAGCACTACCAGTATCCTGAGCCTCAGCACCCACGGGAGCACTACCAGTATCCTGAGCCTCAGCACCCACAGGAGCACTACCAGTATCCTGAGCCTCAGCACCCACGGGAGCACTACCAATATCCTGAGCCTTGCAGCCCTTAGGCCGCTGCTTGAGAGCGAGAGACAGCGGGCAGAGGAGGCTGAAGCAGACCCTCCTCTGCTCTCTCTCTCTCTCTCTCTCTCTCTCTCTCTCTCTCTCTCTCTCTCTCTCTCTCTCTCTCTCTCTCTCTCTCTCTCTCTCTCTCTCTCTCTCTCTCTCTCTCTCTCTCTCTCTCTCTCTCTCTCTCTGTGTGTGTAACGTTGTACCCTACTCTGGCTCAAATGAATGGCCTACATATGCTCATCGAATTATAACAACCTTATCCACATTGTCGAAATCATTTAAATATTGAGCCATTACATTGAAAATCTTTTAGATAACAGGAGCCGATCATTTCTGTAGCCTTCTGTGTAACAACAGACTACCTGGACGCCTCTTTCTAGTCTCTCTCCACACCGCTGTCTTCAGACGGGGGAGCGTTTTTAAGATTTTGTGTAAACGGAACAGGGCCTAAATCAACGAGCCACACTGTTGCACTGGGTGACATGTTTGTACACACACACACACACACACACACTGTTATGTAGTTTATCCGGGCTCAATCCCACACACACCATCCCTCAAATACTCACTAGAGCACCAACTGTGGCTTCATCCGCCGCTGAAAGTACTTCCGACAAATGCAATATTTCTTGTTTGATTTAAAAACTACACTGACTCACTGTTTTAGGGAATTATTAAGATTTTTCTTTTAACTTTGAAAACTAGAATCAAAATAAGAGCCATGTTGTAATAAACCACAGTTAACATTGAAAAAGGTCTTGTCAACACCTCCAAGAACCTGCTAACGAGAGACTTCTGTAATGTAAATACAATAAAAAATGGACCTATGTAACAAAGTTGGTTCACTGCTGGATCAGTTAGCAACTAAACACAACAAAGGCTGTCACTTGAATGGTGTTTTGAGCTAACGTTAGCAATTATAGATAGCTACGTTTTTGAAATGATTTCCTTATTGTTTGTAATGAGAAGTTTTATTTTATGGATTTCACAAATTTCAGTATGACAGCCTTGGCGTTATGCCGTAAACCGTTTAAATCTGAGCATGAGCAACTCACATCTACACTCGACGCCCATCGGGTAGTGGACAGCGGTATATCTTTTTTTATTCTACACATTCTTCCTTGTCAAAACCTCCCGCCTACATTACCCATAATGCAACTTTACTTTGCCGTCAGACAGCCCTTTACGGCAGTGAACTGAACCTGTTATCTTGCTGTCTTCAAAGCCACCAGACTCCTTTGACAAGAACAGTCATTTTACCTCACATCACTTAGTTTGTTTGTGTGTGTTGATTTGATATAATGTGCAAATTAATGTTATTTTCACTTGGTGGTATAGCAAATGTGAGAACTTATTGCTGAAATATGGTCCTTTCTCTGTGCTTTTTGGCCGGTTTAATTAGTTTATTTACCTGTGTGTAAAGTTGTTTGCTTTTCGTCGTTATCTCAAGGAAGTCACGCATTATTTTCCCTTGTTATCTTTTACCGCATAGTAAATTCTCAGCTTCCATATTGCAAGTCTTCAGCCCTAACATAAAGCCCATGGCATGCCAAACAATCCTCTGTTTGTTTATTTTTTGGCCTTTTCCGCCCTTTAATTTTTGACAGGACAGCTAGGTGAGAGAGCGGGGGAAGACAATCCTCACCTGTCGGACTCGAACCCTGGACCTCTGCGTCGAGGCGTAAACCTCTCAGTATATGTGCGCCTGTTCTACCCACTGAACCAACCCGGCCACTGTCGGATAATATTTGATCGGTGTGCTTCAGTTACTCTCTTAGAACAGATCATCATGAGACACGATCAGTTTCCCCTTGAGGCTTTAATCTCATTTTCAGAAGCAGAGAAACATGAAAAATACATAACATTTCATTTTGTTGTTTATCTCGAACAATCAACAATGTTGCAAAAAAAATAAAAAATGAAAACCCCAAAATTCAAATGCAAACAATCAGAATTTACCAAAGACAAAAAAAAAACAAAGTATAAGTTCAAGAAGGAGCCGGCAGAAGCAAATCGCTTATTAGGTCCTGCCCCTACTTCACAATATATTATTACAAAACAAATAGAAATGCAAATACAGCATATAATCTTTCAGGTCTTACAATAACTTACAACAATATACAACAATATACAACAATGCCTTTACATTACAATTCCATTCCTATGTTTTGGTCTATTCTTTTCTTTTTTCTGTATTGGTCAAGTAATGATGTCTTTAATCTATTTTTGAACTGAATGATATTATGGCTGTTTGGTGTCATTGTTCAGTCCAATCCATACGGTCGCCCCAAAAACTGAAACGCACATGCTTTTAACAGCAGTTCGCTCAAGAGGTTGTTTGAACATACAATGTCCTCTTAGATTATATCCCCCGTCTCTTTCATTAAACATTGCACGTATATTACACGGGGAATTCTTTTCTTTAACTTTAAACATAAATTGTGCTGTTTTGAATGTAACAATGTCCATAAATTTCAGCAAATGTGAATTTAAAAACAGATTAGTGTGCTCATAGTACCCGGTGTGATTTTTTTTTTTTTTTTATCCTACTTGCTCTTTTTTGCCAACGTGACAGATAATGTAAAATTTAAACAACAATTTACATTCACATATCACGTTTTACCTGCTGTTCAAATGCATAGACACCATAAAGATATAATCAATAATCTAATAGTTAACCAAAGGGTAGCCCCTAAATTTTATCACATCTAATAATAATACCTTTTACTTATATAGCACGTTACATGGAACTCAGACACTTTACAGTAAAACCAGCACATTTATATATATTTATTGAACTCAATAAGTATTCAGAAGAACACACTTTGACATGAATGAAAACAATCAAGTTATTTTTAATTTATCACAGAATACCTGCACTATATTCTGGCTATCAGCCATCATTTGTATAATAATCAAAAGAGATTCGGGCACCATTCTCCGTAGAAGAGAAGTTGATAACCCATGCCTTAATTCGGTCTCATAATCCGAAAGGTCTGCTATAATAGTAACTTCATTACGCCGTGTATAGTGTTGGGATATACTCAAAACACATAATCCAGTATTTATTTACCTAATAAGAATACATATTACTTAATCCAACTAAGCATTAATGAATGAAATACTGGAGTAGATAAAACAATCAATTAAGATGTTAATAGCAAACATTGAATTCTTTTTTTTGACAAACACAGCACTGCAGCTGAGATCTAAGAAGAGAGAATATACTAGAGAACCCTAATTTTCCCTAAGTCTATATAGTCCTAGTCCTATATAGACCCAGAGAGCATCAATAGGCAGCGTTGTAGTACTGGAGGTTGGTCTCGGTCTCAAGACTACTTTTTGAAGGTCTCGTCTTGGAATCGGCCGCATTTTTACTCGGTCTCGGATAAAGACGACTGGATTTTATTTCAAGACAGGTCAAGACCACAACTGCAGGGATATCACTATATTGCTTCTGCATTTGTCTCGACACCTCAAAGTCTTGGTCTTGACTTGGTCTCATCCTGTCTTGGTCTTGGTCTCGCTCTGTCTTGGTCTTGGTCTTGCCCTGTCTTGGTCTTGACTCGGTCTCACCCTGTCTTGGCCTTGACTCTGTCTCGCCCTGTCTTGGTCTCGACTCGGTCTCGCCCTGTCTTGGTCTTGACGCGGTCTCACCCTGCCTTGATCATGGTCTTGGTCTTGACTCGGTCTCGTCCTGTCTTGGTCTTGACTCGGTCTCGTCCTGTCTTGGTCTTGACTTGGTCTCGCCCTGCCTTGATCTTGGTCTTGGTCTTGACTCAATCTCGCCCTGTCTTGGTCTTGACTCGGTCTCGCCCTGCCTTGATCATGGTCTTGGTCTTGACTCGGTCTCGTCCTGTCTTGGTCTTGACTCGGTCTCGTCTTGTCTTGGTCTTTACTCGGTTTCGTCCTGTCTTGGTCTTGGTCTTGACTTGGTCTCGCCCTGCCTTGATCTTGGTCTTGGTCTTGACTCAATCTCGCCCTGTCCTGGTCTTGGTCTTGACTCAGTCTCACCCTTCCTTGGTCTTGACTCTGACACTCTGGTCTTGGTGATGACTTAGTCTCGGTTTACGTGGTCTTGACTACAACACTGTCAACAGGCAGGTTTTTACCTTCTCAGATGGAGGGATAGCTGGATGGATGACTGGACGGAGACCCGATCACAGGGAGTTGACCAGGAAAGTTGTGGCAGTGGTTCTGCCAGACCGGAGAACTTTGGTTTCCTCAACTGGATGTTTCACTCAGTGCGGCTCCACTGGGTCGTTTCTGTCTCTCCGCATTGGCAGCTGGAACTTCGGGGCCAACATCACATAGTGACCGCAGTGCATCTCCTCTTTCTCCCACTGCCAAAATCTCCTGGATACGGGTGCTGGCATCTTCTAATTTTGGAGTCAGAGTCAGCGCAGTAGTGATAGGGCGGTGGAGCGGCGGTATCAAAGTCCAGTTCATACACCCGCCCGACCAATCACGAGCCAATCACAGCTGTCAATCATGAAAAGTTAAAGCAGGATGGTCTTTTTGAACTGAAACAATTTCTCAGTCTTTACAAGCTTCTTCAACACTTCGTTCAAACTCAGTGGATCAGGGGTTTTTGGGGGGGTTTTTACACAGAATTTTTTTTTTGTACAGTATATCTCAGATGTTTTCTTTTTTGTTTTTATACTGTTGATGTCTCCCAATCACAATGACAACCAACATCGGGACAACATAGCGAAACATTCCTCTGACAGATTTAATAAAACCTCTCAGGACTATCAGGAAGCTGCCTTTCCTCTCCTCTCGGTCTCACACTGGTCAGATCTTCAGACAGGATGAGTCTTGGACCAGCAGTGTTTGGGTCCAGAATTACAGGAGTGTAGGAGACCATCCCCTTCATCTTGTCCCAGATGCTGAAGCTCCGGTTGCCCAGGTGTTTGGCCTCGTCTATCGGAGCTCCTGAGAGCAGCTGTGGATCATCCAGCAGGGGGGGCTGCTGGACTCTTTCCACTGCAGCCTTGTAGTTGATCAGGAATGAGACGTCTTCTGCTCTCAGCTGCTCCTCTGTGGCTCTGGATGAGTCTGAAAGAGCTGCTACCTCTCTGTTCTTCTCCTTCATCCACTGACTCTTCTGCTCCACTTCCTCCCACAGTGCAGCCAACCTGGCCTCCTCTTCCTCTTCTAGAAACTCGTGAAGCGTCTGATACTGCTGCTTAATCTGCAACTCTTTGCGTCGGGCCTGGACCTTCATGTGATCTTCTATTTGATCACATTTTACTTTAACTCGGTCAAAACTCGCCTTTGACTGCTCCAGAGTTTTCTGAAGTGTCTTGCGTTTTTGCACAGCTTCATCGATAGGTCTGATTGTGTGGTTGGTGCCTTTTTCTGAATCTCTGCAGATGACAAACGCGGGCTGCTGATGGTCCAGAGAGAAGAGTTTGAGTTCCACAGATTGCAGACCGCAAAACGCCTCTGAAGCTCTCTGGTCTCTCTGCTGTAAGAAACTCTCACACAGGTTCTTTAAAGCCACGTTTGAAGCTGGTTGCTTCATCGAAGAACTTCTCTTACAAGCTGGACACGCCGTAAAGACAGGACAGCAGAGATCTTCTAATCTGGAAGCCATTAAGTCTCTTAATAAAGCAGGAAACACAGCAGATAGACAGCTCAGCCACTCCCTGTGCCCTAAAAGTTACGTTCACTTTGAGTCTTCTTGTAAATCTCTGGTTCAGTTTGTGGATTCAGCAGCTGGTTAAAGTGGTAGTACTCCGGTGTTCCCTCCTGTAGCTGTCCTCTCTCAGTGGTAGTGGTTGTAGTCTGAAGGTAGCTCCTTTTATCCGTCTCTTATTGGGTGGGTGTGTGTGTATGTGTGTGTGTGTCCTGGTTTGTCTATGGTGAGTCAGATGAGGGGTGGAGCTTTATCGTTAGTTTGTCAGGTTCAAAACTTATTTTTTTAATGTGTTATGTCCCCGTTGGATACTTATTACTTCCGTCTATGTCCAAAAATCCCCAAATGAATTGCATCAAATAATCTCAGCATTCAATTTAAATTACACATTTTCTTCCTTTATACTACATGAAAATCATGATTTGGTCATTTCCTACAAATGTCGTGCACCTGGACCTCTGGCCCCTTGACACAGAGAGGAACAATGTGACCCTGACAACAACAAGAACAGGCATACCGACCAGACAAAGAAGAAATATAGGGAGGAATGAAGACAGTGGAGTGGGTGCCTGATTGTCTGAGTTGCAGATGTGTGTCTTTGCATGAAGAGTTTGAAGTAAAACTGCCGGTAGCAACAGAGAATAAGAAGAATAAAGAATCACAACTCAATATCAGCGTGATTGTGTGAATGCATGTGTGTAGATTTTCATTTACAGTTGTAAAGTTTGGAATTAGATGTTATATATTGATGTTGTTCTTCTTTCCTTTAATAATAATTATGTTTGTGTTATTGTTTGACTTTGGTGTTTTAAAGATTTTATTCAGATTCACTAAACTCGCACAACAACACAGACAAACTAACCGACAGAGGCAGCGGTAGAGCAGCAACTCCCGTGTTCAGCGAGGTGAAATGACTTTGTCAATGGAGTCTGGTGGCTTTGAAGAGAGCAGAGAGAACTGCTTCAGTTCCCCTGTTCCCCCCGTCCTAAATAAAGCGTCCACTTAAACTGATATAGATGTTTTTAGAGTCTAAATGTGCAACCCGGTCTCACGGCAGTTCGTGTAAATGTCACGTTATTTTTAATCTATTGATACGTGTTCACGGGGACATTTTTCTCGTTTTTCCTACGGGGAAAGGACGCCTCACACGCCGGGAGACGGCCGAAAAGGACGCCTCATATGCTGGGAGGCGGCCACGACTACGGGGAAAGGACGCCTCACACGCGGGACGCGCGACAATAACGGGATGGCGGAGGTTGGGTTTAGGAAAAACACTGCGGGGAAAGGACACCTCACACGCCGGGAGACGGGCCACAATAACGGGACGGTTATGATTAGGAAGACTACGGGAAACAACGGCACATGCAGGACGTGATCCCCGCTCGCCCGGGTGAAAGTCCTGTGATGTTTGACCCATCCACCACCCCGACCAACCTCTCTAAGTGGATTTTCGGCTTTTCATACTACTCCCTACCATTTTCGTGCTGTGACCACGAAATATGCTTCCCATTGAAATACATTACTTCACATTTTTGTGCTGGCCACCACGAATAAAAAAACGAGAAAAACGTCCCCGTGAACACGTATCAATAGATTAAATAACGTGACCATTTCACGAACTTTAGCTCCTACTTCAGGGCAGGGTCTTTTCGCTGTTCCCTTTTCAGCATATGAACCTAGGTCAACGAGGGTCGGGTTTCCGGTACAGACAGACCAACAACGGGACAATTTTAACAATTTTCGCCATCTTATTCATCACTAATTTCACTTCTGAGAATGTTTTAGGCGAGAAATTAACTTTTCAGCTAGCAGGCGCCTGCCCCGGCCTCTAGCTCGTCGCTTGGCCAGTCATGCTCAGACACCTCGCTGTGAGCTGGAGGTCTCTCAGACCGCTCTCGTAAATAAGAGGCTTTTATTTCGCCGTTGACAGTTCGTTTGTTTAAATATCACAACGCATATCCATCATAACATTAACGGGAACTGGTTAACTGTCTTTTCGGAGTTAAACTCCACAAGCGTGTCCTGCGCCTCGCCGGCCATCTCACACACACACACACACACACACACACACACACACACACACACACACACACACACACACACACACACACACACACACACACACACACACACACATACACACACACACACACACACACACACACACACACACACAGTCACAGTCACACACACACACACACACACGTCCACAGCGCAGCAGGCAGAGGCGGGGGAGAGAGATATTTCTCTTCGGGAGACTTGTTTAAATTATGACACACATGCTATATATATATATATATATATATATATATATATATATATATATATATGTATATATATATATGTATATATATATATGTATATATATATATGTATATGTATGTATATATATGAGATTTAGTATTTAGTTCATACTTTTTTTTGGTGTATTTGTTTTCTGATTTTAACGCTATAATGACCGTTGCCGTGCTTGCATCACTCCCTTACCCCACCTACCAGTCCCTATGGCCACTTGTGGCCCGCAAATGGAAAAAATGGTTCTGGGGGAGAGTAGTTAGTAGATCTGTTTAGAAGTGGACTTTTCCTATAACTACGTTCCTATAACTACTTGGTTGGAAAGCGGTTTTTGACCAGCAAGTACTCTGCAAGGCCCGGTCTATATTAGAATGCACAACCCCCCTTCAGTCTGAGCTCGTAATACTCCCCTCAGGTCGCAGATTTAGAGTACCTCGGTTCAAGAGCAATAGGACTAAAAACTCCTTTGTCCCATGTGCAATAACTCGGCTTAATTTGCACACGTATATAGTACTTTTTTGTTTTGTTTTTAGAGATTGCTCCAGTGGTGATAAATGGTGTTGTGTGTATTACATACAGGAAAGCTTTTTGAAACCTTTTTGTACTCATATCTTTGTATTTTTTTGCCTTGCCTATTTGTGTGTATCTTGAATGTGTTTCTTTTTTTTTATCTTTCACTCCTGACTGCATATCAAGTTTCCCATTTGGGATAATAAAGTAACTGAACTGAACCCTGACCTCCTCCCTACGCAAACTTTGAACGTGGACTTTTGGATTATGGATTATCTCTGTGATCTCTCCTGTTAGAAACTCTCACGGGTTCTTTAAAGAGCCCGTGTCCACCAGTTCTGCAGACAGTCTTTACAGAAGCTGTGGCTACGGTGTGGTTTAGTCTCTGAGGGAAGCAGAAAACACAGCAGGCAGACGGCTCAGTCTCCCTGTTCTCCCTGTTCTCTGATAGTTAGGCAGCAGCTGGTTGAAGTGGTAGTGTTTCAGTATCCCCTTCCGCTCACTGAAAGTGGTTTTGCGCTCTGAAGGTAAATCTAATCATCAGTCTGGTTAAGAAATGATCCAAAAATTCAATTTACTTTCCCCATTTTCTTCCTTTATGCTAACTGCAAATCATGATTTGGTCATTTCCTACAAATGTCGTGCACATGGACCTCTGGCCCCTTGACACAGAGAGGAACACTGTGACCCTGACAACAACAAGAACAGGCATACCGACCAGACAACGAAGAAATATAGGGAGGAATGAAGAGGGTGGGTGCCTGATTGTCTGAGTTGCAGATGTGTGTGTTTGCATGAAGAGTTTGAAGTAAAACTGCCGGTAGCAACAGAGAAGAATCACAACTCTGTGTGTCAATAAATACCCAATATCAGCGTGATTGTGTGTAGATTTGCATTTATATTGTTGAAAAGCGTTGCATCAGGTGTTTTTTCTTCTTTCCTTCAATCATAACTATGTTTTTTGTTATTGTGTGACTTTGGTGAATCCCAACTAAACCTTAAAAACACCAAAGTCACACAACAACACAGACAAACTAACCGACAGAGGCAGCGGTAGAGCACCAACTCCTGTGTTCTGCGAGGTAAATGTTTGTTTGAGTCTGGTGGCTTTAAAGAGAGCAGAGAGAACGGCTTCAGTTCCCCGTCGTTAAGGGCTGTCCGACCCTGATTCTCCACTGGGCGCATCTGGGCTGCGTTCCGGTTCATGTTAATGAACAAACATGGAATACATGCATGTAAACATGCCGGATTATAGCCGAGGGCTAATTTCCATCCGTAGTCTATCCATTCTGGCCCATATATAAATACGTATACAGTACAGCATACCCACTGCCATACATTAGACTACACCACTGGTATTGTTGTGGAAGTTTCCTTTGCAGCAGGGGGGAGATGTTGATTTCAAAGTTTAGTAAAATGAAACACATAAGACAGAACTGAGACTAAAACCAAGTTGGGTTTTTGTATTTTATTAAAAGATATATTTTGCAAAATAGGAGGAATACAGTTTCACAAGAAGCACGTAGCTCAGTGTGTAAACGATTCGTCCAATGAGTGGAAGGAAAGAGTGAGCTTAAATGCACATTGGGAAAAAGGGGAGTGACATTTGAGCACATTCTTACAAACAATAAAGATAGTAACCTACTGGACCCTTCTTTCTGACGCCAGATAAGATATAGGTCCAGTACTGGCATTTATCAAAGAAACACAGGCATGCGTCATAGATTCACTTCATCTAATCCTCTGTTCCTTTCTGCCCCAGCTGGGGTCATGCTCCCCGTACATCTAAACAGACAAGAGGGGAACGGAAAGGGAGAGGAGGATATTAAACTTTGTGGCCTTGTGGGTTATCAGTTCACACAAAACGCATACACCTTCTTCTGAGACTCTCGGTCTCTGAAGCATAAACGACCCCCAAGCCACATGCAGGAATGCACATGAACTGTCGTTTATATTGGTGTATGAGAATGCAGTGTGCTGAATGAAAAAACACAAGGATTATAAAGAATAAAGGCTTAAATGTGATTTTGCCATTACAGTATCTACTTTCCACTCCAAGCACTCCTACAGTTAAACTCAATGCCTTCTCTTTTCTGGTGTTGTCCTGATAAAATAGTTCTGTGATGTCATGTTATGTTATTGCATCTCCAAGATGAATCCCTCATTGTCAGTGGTGTTGTAGAGGAGACATATACGATATTGGGGTAAACTGACTGGATGCTCTCGCTGTTTTACTTCCTGCCCGGCTGTCTGAACGGCCCACGGCTCGCGTGAAAATAGACCTGGCGCGTATCTTTAAGGGAGCGGACCAGAGGGTAGCGTTTATGCACGCTTCCGAAACGCAGCGCAAATGCGCCCAGTGGAAAACAGGGGTAACAGCAAGGTAAAGCGGTGAAAATATTCTAAATATAGCGTACACTTAAACTGATAATGTTTTTAGGTGTCTTAAATGCATTTAGCTGCTGCCCCCGTCCACATCAGGACATTGTTTAAGCGTGATTTATGCTTCTGCGTAAAATCTACTCTGTGGCTACGTAGTAGGTACGTGGAGACACCGACCCTACGCCGGACCCTACGCCTGACCCTACGCCGGACCCTACGCCTGACCCTACGCCGGACCCTACGCCGGACCCTACGCCGGACCCTGCGCCGGACCCTACGCCGGACCCTGCGCCGGACCCTACGCCGGACGCTACGCCGGACCCTACGCCGTAGCCTGCTGTGCACCTCTCAAAAAATGTAACTACACGTCGCGGTGACTCGTGTCTCTCGGCTGTGGCTTGGTAGCGTTGCATTCCCCCTCCCCCCCCCCCCCCCCCCCCTCCCCCCCCCGACTCATTTCCTGGTTCTCCTTCTCCATAAACAACATGAAATCAAGGAGAGGGTTAACTTCTCCTGCTCCAGATTTCACCGTGGTCAGAAAGAACAGGGGAGACACTTTGTTTATCTAACTATGACTCTAGAGTCACTACTCACTCTGAAGATAATCACCGTCACTCTCTCACTTCTCCCTCGCTCTATCACACACACACACACACACACACACACACACACACACACACACGCCGACCCGCCCTTCAATCACTACTATTGGCCAGGTGTCTATGCTTACGCGAGGTAACGTAACCCCATTTGTTCATGTCCTATCCCCTGACCTATATTATCCTAACCTTAACCACTCGAGATCAATGCCTAACCCCGACCAATCGAGCCACTATTTGGCATCCCTGCTATTCAAAAGATCGACGCAAACACCGACGCACAAGTATAACCTTCAGGCCACTTACGTACACTATGTTGAAAGCTCTTTGTGGAGCCTCCGCAGGACCATAACTCAGACTTTAGCTTCCGTGTTGGTACTCCTGACTGCTTCTCCAAACTGGAGGCGTGCCGACCGCCATCTACTGTCGCTAACACGCTGACTATGGAGAAGTAGCTCATACAAACACACACTCAAAACATCTGAACTATCCCTTTTAATTTACTAAAGTTTTTTTTTCATGAAGTAAAGAGAGCTCTCATTTTAAAAGGGATCTGTGGAGCAAATCTGAGCCGAATTCTTGACCGTCTCCCTTTTATCTGTATTTCTGAAAGAAAAATGGTTTAAAACAAAATAACTTTGTTTTTGTCTCCGCAGCAGTTAAACAACAGCACACAGCGATTGCAATAATACTATTGTGGGTTCACCTCATCTACAGATAGACGCTACACTGCAATACAACTGTAACCATGGAAACATGAATAAATCCAGTCACGCTTTCATTATCCTCTGACACAAACAAATGTTTCCTCTGATGGAATTAAAGGACACGTCTGTGGTTTTGCATGTTTCAGCCTGTTAACTACACACAGTACACTTTACATCGCCGCCCACCATTGTTTTAGCTTTTTTATTTAAATGTAATCGTCCCTCCTGCAGCCGGTGGTTTGGTTATATTTAGGAATGGTATGAAAGTCTAGCCTGGGAAAACCCTGACGAACTTCCGTCAAATTTGAGATTTGCTCTGCAAGTCAGTCTGGCCAAGAGCCCATTTCCAATTTTTCCAAATCGAGGCACCAATCACAACCGTTGAGGCGGGCTTTACACTTTTTACTTAATACGATAGCGAAGCGACGGCGAGCAGCTTTTTGTTTACATTCAACGTGACGGCCACCGAAGCGCAGCAACCCGTTGATGCCGCTGATACGTCACCCGGATCGTTGGTCTGATTGGTTGAAGGACTATCCAATTAGCCTTTCGCCAAGCCCCGCCCCCCTTAGTTACTGTTGCTCCGTCCGACAAACAAATGGTCAAACACGCCCAGCGCGACAGATTGCCATGACGGGAAGAGGTATACCCGTGCGTGTCAGTGACCTTTTTTGGAGCAATACCTCCGTGATATCCTCCAGATCGAAGCAAAAGGAGTTACAGTATGCAGTGGAGGGATATATTCAAAATATAAAAATACGCAATGAAGGAGACACGACTACTATCGAGGCTAATGCTAAGCTAATGCTAAGCTACCGGTCTCCAGCGAAATCTGAGCAACCCCATGACCTGTACCTCAAATGCGGGATTGGGGAAGTCAGGGGTAGGCTTTCCGTTCATAAAATGCTACATGAAAGATAAAAACTAAATTATTTAAAGTTGCTTGTTGGGGTGCTATGTTCGACTTGTTGTAAACTGACGAAAAATAAAGTTGGGGATCTCAAAGACCCAACACAACAGCAGCTAATGTAGCTAGCGTTAGCTACCATGTTAACTAATGTTGGCTAAAGCTAAAGGGCTCGTTGAACTTAGCTTAGAGAGTAGCTAGGTTACCATTCTGTCAATGATATCCATGGTAATCATACCTTTGGTCCAATTTGTGTTCTTGCCTCTAGTTAGTAGATCTAGACAACACTATGCTTCGTAATGTTGGACACATTTAGCTAACGGGGCGTGGGGCCGTCCACGCTGTTTTCTCCGTTGTAGGCACCGCTCACGTTGTGTTTTCGGCTTTGGGAATGAAAAGAACACAACTCCTCCAGACAATCTCTCGGGGTATCTAGTGTCCGATTTACAAACGCCGTGGGCGCACCGCTTCACCATCTTGCTTGGAGTCAATGTTTGTCGGACCTGCTCACATAGTAATGGTTGCTATGATGTGTGATTGGACAATGGCCGTTTTGGGGGAGGAGCCGGCGAGAGGTCAATTGCGCCCAGAGGCATTTGAGCGGCGTCCGTTGGTGACGCCCCTTTGGAAATGGGCTGTGAATGAAGCTTCCAACCAGTCAACCAGGCTAATGAAAGTCTCCTTGAGCTCACAACTTGACCTGGAGTTCAATGTCATGTCTTCTTTTGATTCATTTTATTTAACCCGTGTGTTGTCTTCCATTCGGCCATGCATCGTCTTCCCCGGGCCCAAACTTAAAATCTTTCGACACTTGTGGTGCTTTTTTCAATGTTTTTAATGCTTTTTTGGCACGTTTAACGCTTCTTTTCACTTCCGTATATAAACACCACTAACACCAACTTATTACTAGTTTTAGTTTTTTTT
>CM042320.1:3999663-4034663 GCA_023566125.1 Zingel zingel | reverse complement strand
ACGTGTTCAGGGACCATCTACAAACTACAACACCGACACTATAATATCTATTCATTTAATGTTTAAATAAGGTAGTGTCTCCAAAATGATTTTTTAAAAGTAAGTACTGTAGTACAACTGTAGTACAACTACAATGAGACAAGTTATAATTGAGATAAGTTTGGAGACACTACCTTATTTAAACATTAAATGAATAGATATTATAGTACACATTACGGTACACATATGTTATTAACCCCTAGGTTCATTTTTTGGAATTGTCCTTTAACCCGCTGAGGTCTGAGGGGCATTTTTACATTTCTTCTTGAATTCTCCTTTTAAGGGTTTTTGCATATAACTGATCCCCGTGTGTTTCATATAAAAATGTTCAGAACAAACTCCGCTTTCTGTGTAGTGATGCCCCCATCTCACCCCCCCTAAAAAAACAAAAAAAACAATTACAGGTTCAAAGGGCTTGAAACAGGTTTAATATCCTGAGTCACTGTAGCCGATGCTATCCACCTGTAACCCCGTCAAGGAAAGGGTTAACAGAAACGTAGTGTTTGCCAATCGGAGGTGGTTGTGCCAGACTCCCGCCTTTGGCTGAGTCTCTATCTGATCTGTCAGAGGGAGGGCAGGAGACAGCTGTGAAGTTTGACGTTGGTAGTCCCAAGAGAAGAAGTTGGTCATTTCATGGTCCAGATTAGGACCCAAATTAAAGCGTAAGCAACTAAAATTGCTGAATGTTAGAACATTGAGTCAAATTGGCCATTTACTGTGACTTATGAAGTGTCAGCTTAAGTTCCATCATAGTGTTAATAGTGTAAAAAAATGTTCTCATCCTAGAATCGCCCCTGATCCAGAGCAATTTATAAAGAGATCATTTGGCCCTAAAGCGGGATATTTCTGAAACATACCCACACTCATTTGTTTTAGTGTTTGAAATGAGTTTATAAAAGTCTTAGGTTCACAAAAGCAGCATAATATATGATGAATTAGTAAATAAATATCTAAAATGAAATTTTGTAATATTGCTTTTTGAGTAGGAGTGTTGTTAAACATCGCTTGGACTCGCCGGTGCATTTTGTCCTCAGAGGGTTAAGTCAATAATCTTAGTAACTTTCCCTCTTTTGAATGTTAAACAGTACATTTTACCCGGCCTTGTGATCTCATAGAAATACCACCACAGACCTGTCACGTCTGAGCTCCCCTTTGCTCGCAGCAAAATTATATATGTTACAATTCTCCAAATCCACGTTTCGATTAGACTTTCAAATATAAGGATGGCAAAAGACCTCCCATGAAAAAATAATTTTCATGTCCGACGTCCCTATCTTCTCCATGGACTCCCTCCATGTCAAATTCTATGTGTATTTCCCCCCCAAATGAATTCGCTAATGAAAGGTATGATTTTGTTTATTGAAAAATGAAATTGAATACGCCATGGAGTCCTGTTGGAGCCCACATGCTTTACATTCGTTGTTTGTTTCCATTAATCAATCACTGGGAAGGCAAAATATCACCACACGGTGACTTCAGGGAAGCAGGAAGATTTTCCAGTTCCATTTCTCCGTTATGGAAAAGAGCAGCTGCATGCTCTCGGCCAGTAAGCTAACATTACCCTGTGTCATTAGCTGAATGCTCTCGGCCGGTAAGCTATGATTACCCTGTGTCATTAGCTGAATGCTCTCGGCCGGTAAGCTAACATGTGTCATTAGCTCTTTTAGATTTTATGAAACAAGCAATCGGAAGATATGTAATTGCAGTTTTCTTTTTCACACTTTTTCTTCTCAGAGTGCCGATATGTCTGCTGCCAGCTGTCTGCTGACTGAAGATCAGTTTCTGTGCTCCATCTGTCTGGATGTGTTCACTGATCCAGTCACCATACCATGTGGACACAACTTCTGTAAAACCTGCATCACTAAACACTGGGATATTAATGTCCAGTGTCAGTGTCCTAACTGTAAAAAGGTTTTCTATACCAGACCTGAGCTGCAGGTCAATACTTTCATCTCTGAGATGGCTGCTCAGTTCAGACAGTCAGCTCAACAGAAAGCCAGCAGCAGCTCAGAGCAACAAGTGTCCAAACCAGCAGAAGTTCCCTGTGATGTCTGCACTGGAACCAAACTGAAGGCCCTGAAGTCTTGCCTGGTGTGTCTGGCCTCCTACTGTGAGACTCACCTGGAGCCTCATCTGACAATGTCAGGCCTGAAAAGACATCAGCTGATCGACCCTGTGGAGAACCTGGAAGGCAGGATGTGTACGAAGCACGATAAACTGCTGGAGTTGTTCTGTAAGACCGACCAGATGTGTGTCTGCGTGCTCTGCACTGTTTTAGACCACAAGCTACATGATGTTGTTCCTCTGAAAGAAGGATATGAAGGAAAGAAGGTTGAGCTGGGAAAGACAGAGGCTGAAATTCAGCAGATGATCCAGAAGAGACAACTGAAGATTCAAGAGATCAAACACTCAGTGGAGCTCAGTGATAAAGATGCAGACAGAGAGATAGCAGAAGGTGTTCAGGTCTTCACCACTCTGAAGGAGTCTGTTGAGAGAAGCCAGGCCGAGCTCATCGACACGATCAAAGAGAAGCAGAGAAAGACAGAGAAACAGGCTGAAGGCTTCATCAAAGAGCTGGAACAGGAAATCTCTGAGCTGCAGAAGAGAAGCACTGAGGTGGAGCAGCTCTCACAGTCTGAAGACCACCTCCACCTCCTCCAGAGCTTCACCTCCCTGAACGCTGCTCCACAAACCAAAGACTGGACAGAAGTCAGCGTCCGTCCACCTTCATATGAGGGGACTGTGAGGAGAGCCATGAATCAGCTGGAGGAGACGCTCAGTAAACAGATGAAGAAGCTGTTTGATGCCAAACTGAAGAGGGTTCAGCAGTCTGCAGTGGATGTGACTCTCGATCCTGATGCAGCACATCCTTGGCTTATCCTGTCTAAGGATGGAAAACAAGTTAAACTTGGTAATATGGGGAAGATTCTACCAAGAAATCCAGAGAGATTTGATACTTGTTCTTATGTTTTAGCAAAGCAGAGTTTCTCCTCAGGAAGATTTTACTACGAGGTTCAGGTTAAAGGGAAGACTCGCTGGACTTTAGGAGTGGCCAGAGAGTCGGTCAACAGAAAGGGAGTCATCACAGTGAATCCTCAAAAAGGCTACTGGACGATATCTTTGACGAACGAAAATGAGTACAAAGCTCGTGCTGACACTGATGTCCGTCTCTCTCTGAAGTCTCCGCCTCAGAAGGTGGGGGTGTTTGTGGACTATGAGGAGGGTCTGGTCTCCTTTTATGACGTAGATGCTGCAGCTCTTATCTACTCCTTTACTGGCTGCTCCTTCACTGAGAAACTCTACCCATTCTTCAGTACAGGTCTTAACAAAGGTGGTAAAAACTCTGCCCCTCTGATCATCTCTCCTGTTAATCTCACTGAGTAGAACAACTATTTGACAACATACAGAAAGATCCACTTTCATTTAATGTAATAAATGTATATATATTGTTTGGTGATTCTAATTGGTGAGATTCTAATTAATGGATTTTTTTTTTCTCCTTTTTTCTGCAAATTTGTTTTCTCAAAAAACTGCATTACCTGCCTTCAAAACTGTTGAATTATCAACAATGTACTCAGAAATAAGAAGCATTTGCTGTTGTTTAAATGTCTGGATGCCAAATTACAAACTTTGTATTGTCTGATTGTGTGTGTGCATATGTATATATATATATATATATATATATATATGTATGTATGTATGTATGTATGTATATATATATATATATATATATATATATATACACATATAAAGTGTTTCATACTGACGCAGATTACTGGGGAAAGTAATACACCCCTTATTAATAAGAGATTTTTAGTTTTTAAATAAGTTGTTTAAGGGTTTTAGTTTTTACCATTTCATATTAAAGGACAAATTAGCGATCTCTGGTTTTCAAAACTAAATTAAGGATTCATTCTTGACTCATATTGTTATTGGTAAATTGTTGGAACATACATTTAATCTGATCATAAAACATTGAGTTGCAGTGGTTTTACACACAAGAGAAGAAGAGTAGTAACCAAGTAGTTTTTGTGCCTAAACATAACCGAAATTGCGACCATTTAACGTTAAAAAAAGTCTTTAAAATTGCAACCTTTACATTCAAAACCGCAACCGACGTTCTATGGTTTGCACGACAGTACGCATGATTGGTCCACGTACAGTGAAGGCAATGAGTCTATCTTATTTAACAGAAATGTATGCTTTTTACTGGTATTTCAGACCATTTGATAAACAAAAATGTCTAATGTGATTGAGTAAATTAAACCCTAATTAACAAAACTGGTTAAAAACAATATTATTAATTAAATACTACCGTTAAAATCACTTGTGGAGTCCACTACAGCCTGACTCTGGACGGTAAAACTGAGATCTCTTTAGCGCTTGTATTTAAGTTTATGTTTTGCTTGTTCAACAGTTGTTTGGTGAATTTCTATTAAACACATTCAGAGAGGATTATAATTGCTTTTTTTTAAATTCTTAATTCTCATCATTTGGGCGCTGGCTAAAACCCCTTTTGGTGGGCACCAAAAATGTCTCTGTACAGAAAAAGCCCTGCACTCTGGTTGAGCCATTGTACAGCGTTTTGTTCTCCATGTAGTAACCGAAATAACATCTATTTGTAAAGAGGACTTTCTACAATTTAAAAGTGTCAAAGAGCATTCAGACATATAGAGTAGTCCTCTCACACACCTGAACAGAGCTGACGTCACAGTGTGATATACGAGTTTGTGTGTGCTGTGTGCTGTGTGCTGTGTGTCTTGTACATGTATGTGTGAGAATGCGTCTGCAGACACGGTGTGAACACATGTGCCTGTATGTCTGCGTGTTGTGTGTTGTTAATGTGTGTGTTCTGTCTGGTCTGTGGAGGCTTCAGGCTGCCTGACAGATCTGTGTCAAATTCTTTCGTCCGACAGACCAAAAACATGTCAAACTCGCAGCTTCCATCGAACAAAACTACAGTTTACAACTCAAATGTCTCAAAACATGCAAAAATACCTTCATTTATGTAACAGAACACACAAGAAACCTGCACATGACACAAGGAGTCGGAGTAAAAATCTTTATTAGTGAATGTATCGAGTCATTTCAGCAATATGATCAGAATAAAGACAAAGTACTAGAGCCGCCTATCTGCTAGAATCCTCAACAAAGAGAGCAAATAATCTGACTCAACGCAGTGTACATCTCTCATGCATTATTACTGCATTCAACTCACAGAGCTAAGCATCTGTTTGTGAAAGATAAATCCCTGGCTGTGTCTCAAACTGCCTACTTGCACCCTTCAAACACTTAGATTTAAGTATATAGTGTAGATAACGCAAAAAGTCAGTGCACTGAAAGTACCCGGATGACCCCCTAAAAACGGTCAAAAAGTTCAGTGTGGAATGATGGACCCTACTCGCACTAAACGGGCGCCATCTTGACGACAAAGCGGAAGGGGAGGGACCACTGGCTGCTGATTGGACGAATGCGTCACGAGGGTCTGGCTGCTACCGAATTTCAAAACCAATCATAATGGCGGCTCGTTTGGAATACGATCTCGTATTTTATGAAAATACTTCACCGAAACGTGGTTCTGAAAACATTTAAAGAGAGAAATAGGCCGTACAGTTGCTGAATCTGTCTGTTTTTTTGATCGTCAAAGGTCAGTTTAAAAGATTTTCGTGTTATAACATAAGTGTTCCTTTTGGGACAATACTAACATTCGAAAGTGGTCACTACGGCAGGACGTGGTCAGTGCACATTAGCAGCGTACTGACGGAAGTATGCGAATGAGACACAGCCCCTGACAATCATTTAAAAACCCAAGAGACAGTTTAACAACATTGCTATTGCTCGAAAGGACTCTAAGCTATCTGAGATTAGCTCTGTGACTTGGCATGATAATGCATCAGAGGAATAATACGTGGTGGAAGAACATTTTATGGTGTCAGAAAAACAGCCCCGTTTTCAGCTTTGTGACGATGCATTTTCCAGCTGATCCGAGAGGCTTTCTAAAGACTTTATTTAGTTCAAAAAGTATGAGAATTATCAACACATAAAGGAACACGTCATCCTTCAATTCATCACAAACATTCAACATCAACACATCTGGAGACACGTGGTTTTCACTGGACAGGTAGGGGACGAAAAACTATGTACCTCTGAGATGTAGAGAAGAAGACGTAGAAAGCATGAATGAAATTACTCAAGTACACGCAGGGGCGGAGCGAGGGGGGTCGCCTCGCGGGCCCCAGACCCGAATGTTTTCTCTAAAAACCCTGAATCTTTTCGGGTTTTAAAATAACTCTTTGAGTCATTCTCAACATTAGTTGTGTTCTGGTTTCAAAATGATAAACAGTTGGAGAGCATTTGGATTCAAAAGAGGATCTAAACAGCACCAAAAACATTGAAAAAAGTGACAAAGACGTCCAAACAAATCGTTAAAAGCGTATAAAAGAGAGACAAAAATGTAAAAAAAGTCAAAAAAGTCAAAAAAGTCTCGAAAAAAAGCAACAAAAGAGTTCAAATTGAATAAAAATAGGATGTTACAACTATCAAGTTTTCCTAAATTATGTACAGATTTTGTACATAACAGAGTACAGAGTTTGCAAACTTGTCTGTTAGTGTTCAGAGCACAAACAATTACAGGTTCAAAGGGCTTAAAACTGGTTTAATATCCTGTGAGTCAAGGAAAGGGTTAACAGAAACATAGTGTTGGCCAATCAGAGGAGCTTGTGCCAGACTCCCGCCTTTTGGCTGAGTCTCTATCTGATCTGTCAGAGGCAGAGCAGGAGTGCGGTTGTGAAGTTTGACGTTGGTAGTCCCCAGAGAAGAAGTTGGTCATTTCATGGTCCAGATTAGGACCCAAATTAAAGCATAAGCAACTAAAATTGCTGAATGTTAGAACATTGAGTCAAAGTGGTCGTTATTACTGTGACTTATAAAGTGTCGGGTTTAGTTGTCAAACTAACACAGTGTCAAAAAACATTAGCTGACGTTGTTGTTCAGTAGCTAACACTGGGTTAACATTTGCATGGCACTGTATCCGTGTCACGTTCTCATCAGGGGCTGAGCCCCCCTAAAGGTCTGATCCTAGAATCGCCCCTGCTGAAAACCTTTTGTTGGGTTTAATACAGTGGTGTACTCTAATGTATTGTAGTAGGTATACTGTACTGTATATAAATATATTGGCCTATATATATGAGCCAGAATCTGCCTTTGGGGGGGGGGGCATATCATAGTGGGGGGTCTGGGTGTCCTTCCCCAAGGGTTATTTTGAGCATCAAAGACTTAATTTCCTGCATTCGGATACACTTTTATGCACCAATTTACGTGGAAATACCTTTATTTAGCCTATGAGAAGACGAAAAACACAGATGAAAATTCAAAATATATCAAAAATATAATGGAAAGTATGTCATTGCGTGTCATTGGGTATTTATAAGAGGATATATGGAAATCCTGGAGCTTTCTTAGTGGGTATACTGTGTATACCTGCGTATCACGTAGACTACACCACTGGTTTAATACAACTCCTAAACTCTGAAGAGTTTCTACTTGAACAACGTGGCTACGTTATATACAGAATGCAACGTTTTACAGAAGAAGTTCAACAGATAATAATAATAATAATAATAATAATAATAATACATTTCATTATATAATGCTGTACTCAAAGACACTTTACCATAAAACTGTGGTAAGTACAATAAAAGCAAGTGAAGCAACAACACAAAAAATATAAAACCAGCAGCTAAATTAAATGTGATATTATTATAGGCTGAAGGCTATTCTAAAGAGATTTGTTTTGGCTGATGAGAAGTAATTTGAATGTGTCCAGTCAGTCACGGGATACAGTAAATCCCCAAAAACACTCAGTGGTTCGACACCCCTCCCCTCCCTGTCTATTTCAGACTTCCAGACTCCTGCCCCTAAAACTCGTACGGAGAAACGAACAGCGTGACCTTTGTGAGGTAGCGTCCCAGCAGGTTGTTGCGCTCCAGCTCGCTCATCTCCACCTCGGCCTCCAGAGCGGCGGGACCGTTGATGGGCGTCACCAGGAGGAGGGTGCCAGTTTGCCGGCCCGAGCGCTGCACGCTGAAGTGGCCCCGTCCGCGGCCGCCCGCCAGGCCGAAACGCAGCGTGTCGCCCAGCACGCGGGCAGCCGATACCCGGAAGAGGACGCGCGGCGCGGACATGTTGGACACCACTGACAGGAAGTGGAACGAGATGGAGTTTGGCGCCTGAGTGCACGCCTTGTCTCCCAGCATGCACGGGTTCCTCTCACAGCGCCTGCGGAAACACAGAGTAAATGTTATTATTAGGGCTGTCAAAATAATGCGTTCATTTCGATTAATTAATCTGAGAAAAAATAGTGCGTTAAAAAAAATAACGCAGATTAATCCATTCCATGTTGCCGTTTGACCCGGAGCCGTTCTAGCCTCCATTGGACTGTAAGATGAAGGAGGGAGACGAGAATGTGCTGCCTGGATCATTGATTGGAACATTTACTTGTAAAAATCTTCTTCCTGCCAACCCTGGCTACCGAAATCTGGAGCCGCTGATATGTCTGCTCTTCTCTCTGATGCTCTGAAACAGACGATACAGGCTACACACACACCGCTGCACGTGACGCTAGTTAACACTATACTCAACAGCAGCTAACGTTAGTCTACCGCTAGCTAGTTAACACTATACTCAACAGCAGCTAACATTAGCCTACCGCTAGCTAGTTAACACTATACTCAACAGCCGCTAATGTTAGCCTACCGCTAGCTAGTTAACACTATACTCGACAGCAGATAACGTTAGCCTACCGCTAGCTAGTTAACACTATACTCGACAGCAGCTAACATTAGCCTACCGCTAGCTAGTTAACACTATACTCGACAGCAGCTAACGTTAGCCTACTGCTAGCTAGTTAACACTATACTCGACAGCAGCTAACGTTAGCCTACCGCTAGCTAGTAGATGGATTAAAAACGGTTAAAATGCTAACAGCTAACGCTAAACGGTGTAAAGTGTGACTGTGTTTGACTGTAGAGGATCAACACCGGGATGTAACAATCTGCAGCTGCTGTCGGAGAAACAACACAGACGGTGCGTTCAATGAAACTGGTAAACTACAGCCTCGTGGTGCATTTGAAGTTATTGTAAATGTCCTTTTCCCATCTGGTGGTTGTTTTTGTCGTTCAACAGCAATTTACTAGTGAAATAAGTTATTGTTATTGCTCTACATTATTATTAAATCATTTAATTTTGACCATATGGCCTTCACAACAAACAAGCCGTTCTTTAATGTCACCGACTGTTTAGTACCCTTTTTTTTTCTTTTCTTTTTTCAGGCACCGTTAATTATGTATGCGATTAATTTCGATTAATTAATCACAGAGTATGTAATTAATTAGATTAAAAATGTTAATCGATTGACAGCCCTAGTTATATGTTTTGTCTTTATTTTACAGTCACTTCCTGTCTGGCCTCGGTTCCGCTAGACTCTGTAACTCAGTGAATCTCTTCGCAGGGTTCTTACATCGGTCTTTCTGAGAAGATGAAACACGTTCCAGCAGTTTCTACATTCTGAATAAGTCTACACAAACCCTCTTTATGATATTTAAAGGAGAAATCCGGCGCAAAATGAACCTAGCGGTTAATAACGTGTACCGAGTCGACCGTTCTCTGGGATATGTCTTCATGCTAATCAAATGTGACCAGTTTTAGCGTGAACCGCTAATTAGCTTATAACGCTAGTCGTCGGGGCAGAGGGTGAAGTAAAAAGAAATCTCTATTTCTACACCACTGACAAGGCTCAAGATATCACCACACTTCCACGGTAGCATCATGAGGGTCCCTACATGTAAACAGAAGCATTAAGAACTTTGTAAGTGTACAGAAAGTTTGTTAATAACATAGTTTAGAAAGACGGCGCCATCTTGGGAAAGCAGTCACGACCAGTCGAACGACCAACGCCGTGCAACCAGTGACCAGTAACATAACTCAAGCCTTGTCAGTGGTGTAGAAATAGAGATTTATTTTTACTTCACCCTCTGCCCCGACGACTAGCGTTATAAGCCAATTAGCGGTTTGCGATAAAACTGGTCACATTCGATTAGCATGAAAACGTATCCCAGAGAACGGTCGACTCGGTGCACGTGTGTTATTAACTCCTAGGTTTATTTTGCGTTGGATTTCTCCTTCAAGTAACAATCTCAAAGATCTCTGTTTCGTTGTCTTTGGCGGCACCTATGGCGATAAACGGTAATTGCAGGTATGTTTTTGGATCTTACTTTCACTTATTTATTACTTATTAAGTTTCATTGTCCGTGGTCGTTGCTCTTTTCTTTGTTTGTTCAGCCAACATAACCATTTAACCACATATCTCCGTCAAAGATCCAAATAAAAAATAATTAAACCCAAGAGCTCTACAGTGAGAGTGTGAAGAATCCACTTAGGACAATACTGATGGCATGAAGACCATAAGTTATGCTAAATAGGAAAGAATTAGTAATTTAAGAGCACATTTTTTTCTCAATGACTCCTCCTTGGCTCCTCTGTTGTCTCTTCGTATGCCAAATGTACTTTGTTTAAAAAAATAAATATTTGTTCAAGTTTTGCATTAACGTCCTTCTCACTTCCTGCACAATATTTCAAGAATTCAAATCACTTATCCTGCACGTAGCGACATATACTGTACATGCATTTATCCAATTTCATGTGATTCGCTGCAACCTGCTAAATCCTCCTGTCACATAGGACTAGGTGTTACCCTCGTGGATGGAATTATCTAGAAAAGCAGAAGTCATTCAGCAAACGTTATTTACATTGTCAGTGATTTGTGGTTGTGGACTGAGTGGCTCCTGTCTCCTCTACAGCTGAAGAGACGCTGAGTCTCAGCTCTGAATCGCTGCAGTTCTCCAGAGACTCCGTGCTTTCTTTAGTCATGCACAATTTAGAGTCCGATCAAATCAAACAAATCATTGTCTCCTATAATTATACCCTGCTCTCATATTCTGTGTTAACCCTTGTGTTGTCTTCCATTCGACCATGCATCATCCTCCCAGGTCAAAACTGAAAATCAACACCTTTTCTGGCGTCTTTGTCTCTTTTTTCGACATTTTTTGTGCTTTTTTTCAATGTTTTTGGCGCTTTTTTTCACCACCATGTATGAACACCATCGCCAACTTATATAGTTTTACACTTATTTTTGGAATTCATGGTCAATAAACCTCCTTTTTAGGAAATTGTACCTACATCTTGAGTTAAAAAAAGCAGGAATTATGAATGATTTAGAGGTAATATTTAAGGAAGGATAATCAAAGACGGGTATATGTCAACGTTCAGTCGGGTTCAGTCGGGTTCAGTTTCGAAACATTTCATTTTTCTTTTTTAAATTTAAAATTTTTTAACAAAACACCCAAAATTGTGAATGAAAGTAGAGATCCGATCTGTTGTACTTGCAAAGCACGTTGTATGGAATCATCCATGTTATTTTTAGAAAATGGGTCAAATTTGCCCCAAAGACAACACAAGGGTTAAGGGTCTGCTATTCTTACCAAATTTATGAGTTTTAAGGCTTCGCAGGTGTGGGAAGTACAGTTTTCTCTGCATTCTGAGTAAAGACCACATTTCTAAATAACTAAATTCTCAACCCTAACCCATTTTTAATCCTTAAAACACAGCCTTTAACTGTTTATATTGGACCAAACTCACAGCCAAAGAGCCTCTCTGGCAGAATGAACACTACACATAACCCTTAACCTAAAGCTGACCCTGCATGCCTCCCTACAGTCTGGCCTCCCTGCATCACTCAAACATACAATTATGATTCAGCTGTAGCGATAAATTCAAAACTTTATAGCCAGTTTACTTTCTGTTTCACGCCTTTTTGACCGCCATCAGCTGCCCAGCTGACTGGAGCCTGAAAACCTCAGCGGGGCGTCTGAGGCCAAACCTCAGTCTGACTCTCGGCCCAGTTTCTGTCAGAGGAGGGTTAGGGTTTGCTAACTGTCGGGTGGAGAGAGGAAGTGGGCGACATGGAGGTAGAACTCATTGTCTTCAAATCTCTCTCCGTGGTCCAGTCTTTGTCTTTTGAGGTGAGAAGGTTTATGGTTTTCTTTGTCTCGCCTGCCCAGTTTGTATTCCTTCTCTACTTGTTTGTTTGCAGTGTCATTGTGCTGTTGAGATGTCATTCACCCTTTATTTTTATTATTGTATGGCTGTTAGTGTGCTAGCTGTTTGTTGGTTAGCTAGTTAACAGTGTCTTTTTACACATTCAAACTCAGTGTTTTAGATCCATCCCCTTTTGTTGAGTAATGTTGCCTAAAGTTGCAAGTTCTTTGTTGTGTTAACTTAGGCAATGAACATCTTGAAAGACAAACACGCATGTAATAGCAAAAGTTAGGTAAAAAGGAAAGGAATCAACCATCCAATCAGAGAGCTTTAAATGTAGCTTCTGTGAAGATAACGGCGAGCTGAACTTGGACGTTAACTATCTTAGCTTTGTATAATTAGAAGTTAAATGCAAAGCGTTGTGAATATGCTGAAACTCTGGCTGTTTGGAGGTTAGCCAAGTTAGCAGCATGGCTGTCGGGACGCTGACGTTTGATCGTTCGGCCCGTTTCTAGCACTTATGGCGTTTTTCCCATTACGTGGTACCTGCTCGACTCAGCTCAACTCTAATCGCCCTTTTTGGGTTTCCCATTATGAAAAACTGCTAACAGGTACTGAGGCGATACCAAAAGGTGACGTGAAAACCTGCAGACTACTGATTGGTCGGAGAGAATCGTCACTAATCACTGCGTCATCATTGCTATGGCGACAGACGGGGGGTGTCCTGAACAAACCCGCCATTTTTTTGCTGCCTCCAGCTTCTTTGGAAACAAAATCTGTCTTCTGGCAAACAGCCACATGCCGAGAATCAAAAACGACACGCCTTCGACGTTCTGTGTGTATGTCGCGTTAGGTCATGGCAGTTTCCTGCGGCGTCGCTATGGCGACCAGCCACGCTCACCTCACGCATGAGGCGGTACTAAATCTGCAATGGAAAAAGGAGGACGGGGCACCGCGGTCGAGCCGAGCAGAGCTGGTACTAGCAGTGGGTAAGCGCCATTAGATTGCCGTTTATTTTCTCCAGATAATCGCGGTTCCCAGAGGATGAATTCTAACAAATTTCATGATATCTCAAGTTTTCCTTAGCGACACCATGAGGTTGAAAGGTTGGGTGACCAATCTCATTGTGCGGACTGCAATGAAATATGTGAGCGAGAAAGAAACCTTCAACATATTTAATTGTACGTGGTTTATATTGTGTGTATATGCTGTTTGTTTATATACTGTGGTGTGGAGATGTGTAGCTTTGCAGTAATGAAACAAAGGAGAGTGATCAGCAGAAGGATGTGATTCAGGACGGTATGCTGTTACATTGGTGACGTCTTGATGTACGTGGCGTTTTTCGTGTGAGGACACTCCACCGTCGCACACTGGAAACCTCCGTAGGTGTTCACACACACCTGGTCTGCTGTGCAGTTGTGCATCCGGTTTTCACACTCGTCGATATCTGAGCAGAGGAGCACATAGGTGTTAGTTTCCACACGACTCTAAACACCCCCACCCCCCCCAACCGACCGACCGACCTACCAACTGATCGGGATGACCTTTGAACTCTGACCTGTGCAGCTGCGGCCGTCTATGGAGAGGTCGTAGCCGGCCGGACAGAAGCAGTGGAAGCTGCCGGGCGTGTTTACACATTGGTGGACGCAGAGCCGGCCGGGCTGACCGAGAGGAAACAGACGGCACTCATCGATATCTGAAACACACACAAAGGATCCTCAGTAGTAGTCAACGCATTCTAATGAACAGGTTATTATAATATCGTACGAAAACTCATGCACACCAATTTGTATGATATCCTATGAAATTACGGCGACTGTCAGCCGATCACGTGACGACCGGTCACAGTGACCGTTAAGCTTAGCGGTCTTTACAGTTTAAAAGTTACTGGGAGGTGATGATCGTTTCAGAGGCGGTTGCTAGTTGAGTTTTTAGCCGACAAAAGGTAACTATGAGTAGGGTACAGGGCACGTTTGTATGATATCCTACGAAATTACGGCGACAGCCGATCACGTGACGACCGGTCACAGTGACCGTTAAGCTTAGCGGTCTTTGCAGTTTAAAAGTTACTGGGAGCTCACGGTCGTTTCAGAGGCCAACTATGAGTCAGTGGCTCTATGAGTCAGGTACAGGGCACTGCAAGGTGTCGGTCATTTCAGGGTCCGTGGCAGTTGAGTTTAGCCAACAAAAAATGAGTGTCATGCTGCCTTAACATCAGTTAAGTGTAAGAACCAAAACCACTAATTAAGATTAGAAAAAAGATCATGGTTCACATTAACACACACAAAACAAACACGTTTCCTGGGTGAAATGCTTGTGTATTCCACGGGACACGAACTCCGCTCCCCCACTTAAACGCGCTTTTTTATGACCCAAACATCCACCCTGACCTCCTTCCTACGTGGTCCGAAGCGTTCTTAAACAGAAGTCAATGTGTTGCAAACAGTAATATATAGGTTGTATACATACAAGTAACAGTGCTTTACTTTTCGTCGGGATATGTATGAATGATTCATGACAACAGCCTGGTAGTAGTAGTGGAAGTAATAGTTATTGGTGAGACATATTTATTACCTGTGCAGATGTTGTTGTCGCGGCCTGATATGGTGAAACCCACATCACAGGTGCAGCGAGTGGAGCCCAGGAAGTGAGTGCAGTGAGACGGACGGACGGAGGAGGGCAGGGAGGAGGAAGTGGGTGATGTAGAGGAGACGGGAGGAGGTGAGGATGCTGCAGAGGAGGAAGAGGAGGCTGACAGAGCAGCAGAGACAGGGAAGGAGGAGGAAGGAGCAGCAGGAGAGAAGGAGGCCAGGGAGTTTCTGCTGCTGTTGAGGGCTGAAAATATATTAAAAAAAACAAGACTTCAGAGATCTCCTGGTACCGAACCAGTCTCAGAATTATGGTCCGGTGTCAGTACTTACGTCTGCACATTGGCTGCTGGCCGCTCCACTTCAGAGAATCAAGACACACTCGGGTGCGTGGGCCAATCAGCTCGTAGCCAGGTTTGCAGAGGAAGTGGATCTCGTGCCCGATGGCGAACACCCTGCCCAGTCTGCGGCCATGAGCAGGGGGCTCTGGTTTGGAGCAGGTTGCTGGGAGCACAAGGAGACGTTCAGACGTCATTTACCCTCTTAAAGTCCCAGTGTGTAACGTTTTTAGTTGTTCATTATCAAAATCTGTGTTGCCCGTTCACAAACTTGTCCTTTTTCATGAATATTTACCACCACCATCAATTCCAAGTATTCCTATTGGCTTGAAATGTTACATTTGAATTTGCATGAACTGGGGTAGATGCTTCGTATTTATGTGCCATCTTGAAATACGTTAGCCGGTAAGGGACATAGAGGACATACTGCTCCCCCTTTCGCGTTTTCGCTGTCACATGATAAACTCACAGGTGCTGCTAATGCTGCTAATGGGTATCGTCGCTTCCCGGCCCTTTTTGAAGCGTGAAGCCTACCGTAGCTGTAATAGGTACTTTGAACTGCGTGGCGCGAGAGAGTTGATTGCGATATATGATCTCAACGCTAGATGGGAGAAATTCCTACACATTGGACCTTTAAACCTTATTCCTGAGATGATCCCAGATGAAGATAATATCTCCACCTTCTCCTGTTGGGGGCTCTACACCCAGATAAACACAGACCTGGCGGAGCTTTCGGGTCTGAAAAATAAAGCTGATGCTGACAGCCGTATCGCCAAACTCGAGGCTTTAAAACAGCAGACCACAAAAAATGGATGACGTCACGGATGTTACATCCATTATTGTTTACACTCTGTGGTTCCAAATCGCGTACTTTTTCTTTTTACTTTCACTATATGTTTTTCAATAGCAGACATACTACTTCATTATAACATTATGTTGTGAACTTTTGACCCTCACCGCCGGTCTTAAAGATGGCCATGGTGCTGTTGTGTAAAGCGCTCATCTTCTTCCTGAGGGAGCGCAGGCCCTGCTGGTACGACGCCTCGTGGACCGCCAACATCTTCTCCACCTGCCGCAGCGAGTTCAGCAGGTCGTGGGTGGATGGACACTCCTGTGGACGGGGACGAGGAGAGGTTACAGGACAGACACTGATGCTGCCGGAGGTGAAGTTGTGATCTACTTCTTTCGGTGAACCCACTTGTTTGACTGTTACGTGTCAAAACTTAGAAGGGCACTTGGAGAGCGCATGGCCACCTGGCAGCGTTAATGAAAATGTATTTGGGTATCTGCCCCCGGGATTTGGATTCACCCTAAACATGTATTGGGTTCTTCTTTGGCCCATGTTTCCCAAGTTTCATGAAAATCGGACCAGTACTTTCTTTGTAATCCTGCTGACAGGACAATCAAACCGAACCGAAACCTACTTGTCAGAGTTAATCCCAGCTCGTGAAATGAGCAGAAAAAAGAGAACATTTTAAAACGCTTTTTAGTTGGCACTAGCAAGTTAACTAGCAAGTTGAGAAATAGATTGAATAGAATATTTTTCTTTCACATTGCAAAAAAACGTTTTTAGGAACTTTTATTTTTGCTTTAATTATATTGTTTTTAACTGTTTAAAGGTGCTCTAAGCAATGTCACGCATTTTTTAGGCTACAACATTTTTTGTCACATACAGCAAACATCTCCTCACTATCTGCTAGCTGCCTGTCCCCTGAACACACTGTAAAAAATATCTCCTCACTATCTGCTAGCTGCCTGTCCCCTGAACACACTGTAAAAAATATCTCCTCACTATCTGCTAGCTGCCTGTCCCCTGAACACACTGTAAAAAATATCTCCTCACTATCTGCTAGCTGCCTGTCCCCTGAACACACTGTAAAAAATATCTCCTCACTATCTGCTAGCTGCCTGTCTCATGAACACACTGTAAAAAACATCTCACTATCTGCTAGCTGCCTGTCTCATGAACACACTGTAAAAAATATCTCCTCACTATCTGCTAGCTGCCTGTCTCATGAACACACTGTAAAAAATATCTCCTCACTATCTGCTAGCTGCCTGTCCCCTGAACACACTGTAAAAAATGCGGTCTCTGTAGACAGCCCAGGCTCCACAAACGGCAACAAAAACAAACTGCGCCAACCTGCACCACCAAACATAAGAAACAGTCTTCCAGTCAATAACCGACAATAAGGATTTGGGGGTGGGGGTTGGGGGGTTAGTGCCCATGCACATGAAGGGGGGTGTGGGGAGTGGAGGAGAGAGAAGCGTGAAGAGGGAAGTTAGCTAGAGGAGAAATATCCTAGACAACGACAACAAGCTAGCCTCCGTTTTGTTTGACAATACTTCGAACGTCAACAAGAAGTGACGTCACCCAACATCGCTTAGAGCACCTATAACTGAGAGTATTATTGTAGTGGCCCTGCAGGACTAACATGGGAGAGACTCTCGGGGAGTTGATGGGGGGAAGATGTTGCCTCTAGTTCAGCTGACAGGTCAAGTTCAGAAAACAGAAGGGGGGAGAGAAGGGGAATAAGAGTTGGAAGGTAAAAGGAGGGGAGAGAAAGAAAAGCCTGACCAGAGACACCCCAAGCGTTACCCCAAGTTATAAGCTAACTAGCTAGTTTCGGCTATGAGCCTTATTGTTATTTTAACCCTCTTTTAACCCTGTTGTTAGCTTGTATTCTATGGTTCTCAGCCACTGTGTCCCCATCGTTTAGCTAGCTAGCAAGCCGCGCGCCGGGGCCGCGAGCGCTACAGTATTAATCTGTCAAAATTGTTACTGATACTACGGTTAATCACTAACATCCCTAGGATAGATCAGTTTATTAAAAGAGTTTGATGACCCAAAAGTTAAAAAACAAACAGTAAAAAGTTGTTGCTAGCTCCATGAAAACTAAACAAGAACAGCTAACAGTTTCCCCCGCTGTGCTAAATGTTCATCAGAAAGTATTTTCTCCGCATGCCCTGACTTTTTGCTGATATATTCAGTATGGGTGTAGAAATTAATCACTGCATTGATGCATCGCGATGCAATGACAGACCATAATCGATAATAGCCTTGAATTCATCATCATTCAAGGTCCGTAAGTAACAACCACGAGTGCCAGTGTGAGCTCTACACGAACTACAAGGATCTAACAGTGTTTGTTCTAACCCTAACCCTTTTGTCTGTTGTTTTCAGACTCCGCCACATTCAGGAAATGTCTTTTTTAAAAGCAGATACGATAAAAAAGGGGAGTTCATATAATTCTGACTGCTTGAATTTGTTAATGAAAACCATGTGTAACAATATACAGTCCTTCCAGAAAAATGTGGAGTTTTTTTGTGATTGTTGCGGGCAAAAATCCTTGATTATGCGGCACGTTTTCTTAAAAAATGCAATGGAATATGCGGGATATTTATGCAATTTTATGCGTTGAAATTGCGGGAACTTGCAAAAGCTGCGGTTTCATCGTGGCTTCATCGCGGGGTCTGCAGCTTTTCGATGATGTTCACGTCGCCTAATTACGCCACTTCATAACGTCACTTCATAACGTCACTTCATAACGTCTCTTCATAACGTCACTTCATAACGTCACTTCATAACGTCACTTCATAACGTCACTTCATAACGTCACTTCATAACGTCACTTCATAACGTCTCTTCATAACGTCTCTTCATAACGTCACTTCATAACGTCACTTCATAACGTCCCTTCATAACGTCTCTTCATAACGTCACTTCATAACGTCACTTCATAACGTCACTTCATAACGTCTCTTCATAACGTCACTTCATAACGTCTCTTCATAACGTCTCTTCATAACGTCACTTCATAACGTCTCTTCATAACGTCTCTTCATAACGTCACTTCATAACGTTCCCATTTCTGCTAAGATATATGTGACTTTTTTGCAACGAAATTGCGGGGATTATGAAATCATGCAAGCCCCGCATATTTTGAGCGGAAATCGGCAATGTATGCGGTGAAAGTGCGGCGTATTTGAAAAAAAACGCGTTTTTCTGGAGGGACTGAATATATAATAATGCTGAGGAGGTGACACATCGTGATGCCTCGTGATATCGAATCGATTCAAATCGTTGACAGGATAATCGTAATCGAATCGTGACGCCAGTGAAGATTCACACCTCTAATATACAGATATCTAGAAGAAGAGGCCGACACCAGACTGCCGGTCCTCTCTGTCTCCTGTCTGCAGTGAGTTTCAGGTGTGAGATCTATACATAGAGGTGAGGTTTTCGGAGCGGCTGCAGTAACACCTGAGTGAGATTTGGACCTGAGCCCGCCGCTGACCTCCAGCTGCTGACCCGAGCCGGCCGCCGACCTCCAGCTGCTGACCCGAGCCGGCCGCTGACCTCCAGCTCACGGCTGCCCTCACCGTGACACAACACAAAGGACCTGTTTGTGTGTTTGGAGGCTTTTCTCTGGTTTGTTTTGGACAGGCAGTGGTTATACAAGAGGGTGAACTTCAGTTCAACATGTTGGAGTGCACACAAGGCATTTAATGATGGTTCATAAGACCAAGAAACCCTACGAGAAATTAATCTAATAATTCAGCGTTTAATAAGGTTAAATTCAGTTCCGTTAGGACACTAATAACTCAAGTTAGTTGTTTCCTCCTCATTAGCCTGGATCAACGGAAGTACACTTCCTGGATAAAGCCTGCCATTGCGCCGGATGTCAGGCTTTGTCCCTCACTGGGGCTTATACAAGAGGGTGAACTTCAGTTCAACATGTTGGAGTGCACTTACAGGGCATTCAATGATGGGTCAAGGGAAGTTACTCATTTTAAAACTAGGAACATCTGCCAACCACTGAAGGACCAGTTCAAGAGCCACTCAATAGTTAATTATTTGTCTCATATTTACCACAAGCTACTTTCAAATTTCACTAGCTTTTGGCTGGCTGGTAGCTGGTGCTAATTCCCATCTGTGCCTATCTGTGACATTAGGTGCTTAGCAAAGTTAGCTTATTTTCACCTGTAGTATCGTTACCAATAAAAAAAATGGGTGTTTGATGGCTTTACGTCACAGGCCGACCAGGGCTATACCATTTGGGGAGTGGCCGCTCACTGATCCCACTATATTTCTGAAAATCCTAGACATGGTTGTGACCTGCACTTCATTAGTGCTTTGTGATGAGCCTGTGTTTGTATTGAAATAAGAGGCTGCTGCGGCCCGCCGTACGGGTTGACCAGAGGCTGCACAGTTTGACCAGCGGGCAGCGGGCGCACACCAGGCCGCCGGATGGTGTTGCTAAAAACCTGCAATGTATAACTATTATCAGACCAGCCCTCGCAGCCTCCAAACACTACCGGCCCACCGGGAAAAGTCCAGACTCTCCTGATTGACACTCCGCTACTGCACACACACACACACACACACACACACACACACACACACACACACACACACACACACACACACACACACACACCCTAACCATAACCTAATTCTAACCCTAATCCTAAAACCAAGTTTTAACCCTCAAACAGCCCTTTAAAGTTGTGGGCTCCAGCATTTTGGGCCGCACAAAGCTGTCCGGATCCCACAAGTATACTGTATTCCTGGATTTTGGACCCCACGACTGTAGTTAAACAAGAACATACATATACACACACACACACACATGGTGCGTTTCACTATCTTTGTGGGGACCCGTCATTGACATAATGCATTCCCTAGCCCCTTACCCTAACGTTAACCATCACAACTAAATGCCTAACCTTAACCCTTACCCTCACCCTAACCATAACCTAATTCTAACCCTAATCCTAAAACCAAGTCTTAACCCTCAAACAGACCTTTAACCTTGTGGGGTCCAGCATTTTGGGCCCCACAAGGCTGGTCGGACCACACAAGTATACTGGACTCCCGGTTCTTGGACCCCACGAATACAGTTAAACACACACACACACACACACACACACACACACACACACACACACACACACACACACACACACACACACACACACACACACACACACACACACATATACTGTTTTTTGTTAATTAGGAGGACTATTTTTTCAAACCAGTTTTTTGCAACACTAAACAGTCACCCCTTTTCACTTGTGCTAGAAAGATGTAGTAAATCTTAAAAAATCCTATTTGAGCTATACAACACAAATCTCACTTCAAAATTTGAATAAACACATCAGAACTCAAAATACAAGAACCTGACACCATGCTGTATTAAGAGGACAAACGATAATGAGGTACTTAGCTCCGCCCATGACACAAATAGTCATTTAATTAAGTAAAGGACCATGGCCATACACACACACACACACACACACACACACACACACACACACACACACACAGCCACATATAGGCTACATTTACCACAGTTGTCCACACTCATCCTGTCTCCTTCTATCGGAGAGAGAGAGAGAGAGAGCCGAGAAGAGAAGGATTGCTTTTTTATGAATGGCCAGGCGTGCAATCAGGCACGAATCTACGCTTTGCGTGCTATACGCGCCTCTTTACGTGCTTGGTGTGTTTTAACTAACGACACTTAAATGTCACCCAATCAGAAGTTAGAAATGGTACTGGTATTTTCTGTGCTATTTTTTCCATTGGCTGAACACATTTTCTTAACTTTTGATTAGGTGGGCTGGACGCACGTTTGGTGTGGGCTGAGCCCACCTATGTCCATTGCTGCCGCCGGCCCGAGCTGCTCTCATTGGTCTCTTTGAAAGGATGCTAAATGACTTGGATGCAGACACATCTGGTGGTAGATCACGTTCCACTTTTGTTTTTTAAAATGCTTTTGGA
This sequence comes from Zingel zingel, assembly GCA_023566125.1. Classification (NCBI taxonomy): domain Eukaryota; kingdom Metazoa; phylum Chordata; class Actinopteri; order Perciformes; family Percidae; genus Zingel; species Zingel zingel. The sequence continues at coordinate 4,012,818 of CM042320.1, read as the reverse complement.
AGTTCTTCCTTTCATTTGAAATGCTGCTCTGATAAAAGGTCATATAACTTATTTAACCCTTGTGTTGTCTTCGTTTCAACCTTGAACCTTTTTTTTCTGACGTGTGACGCCTTTTTTCACAATTTGTTTTTGCTTTTTCCAACGCTTTACATTTTTAAATTTTTCTTCTACACATTTTCAGGGCTTATTTCTACGTCCAATATTTTCTGATATAAAACAAACATTTTAAACGGGCCAATGTGACCCAAAGTCAACACAAGGGATAATATATATTTCCTCTACTTACACTGCCCTGGCTCTGCATTAAGTAGTAACTCTCTTGAAAAAAAGATCCTCCCGGTGAAATATAATAACGCTCCAATAATAAAAAAAAAAAAATCTGATCTGGGCAAGATTTGAGTGTTCACACTACTACTGAAGAAGTCTGACCTGGTCACTTGACCCCCCCAAAAAAAAATCAAATTTGGGCGACTTTTGCCTGCAGTCTGACCGTAGTGAAGCCGCAGCATAATGAGTACAGAGTACACAAACAAGCTCATCATAAAGGAAATGGATGTCCTGCCTCAGTAGACAACTTTAAACTGAAATACACCACAGAAACACGACTGCTAACACGTTGTTGAGGTCACGTGGACTCACCTGAGCAGAAGACAAGGACACGTGACGGAGACACAGCATCAACACAACGACCCCGGCGCTCTTCATCCCGAACACAACTTCCATCCTCGTCCCGATGAAGTTCTGGTTTCTTCAGACTCCTCAGCTCCTTCGCTGCGTCTCTAAAACTAAGTCACCTCCTCCACGTCGGTTCCTTTTTTTTCGAGGGCACTTGCCAAATTTCTCCTCTGCTCACTCCCCTTGCACCCTCCACCCTCCTCCTCCTCCTCCCCCCGCTGTCACCAGATATGTTGGAGGAAGAAGAGGAGGAGGAGGAGGAGGAGGAGGAGAGCGGCTCCCACATCTGGAAAACACTTTCCCATTTTTTATTTTTTTTTGGATCCATCAGCATCCCCAGGAATAGACTCTCAAATTAGAAGGAAAAGTCAGCTGCTGCTGCTGCTGTGGGCGTCTTTTTAATCATCATCCGCAAACAACAAAGCCGCTACATTTTACTGACTGTTTCAAATTCCCTCTCCGGCTCAGTAATGTCACCCCGGCTCCAACTACAACAGCTTTTTTTTCCTGAAACCTTAAACCTGCTGTCTTGCAGGATAATGTGCTGTGGTTCCTAAATGACAGGGCGGACATATCTGCTGATAACCCCGCCTGGATTATCCCCCTTCCAGAGAAAGGGCTGCAGGGATCCCTGAGGAAAAGTTAGATAGAGACCCTAAACGCACCCTCTAAGTCATATACTGTCTGTATATATAAAGAATGATAATGGCAGAGTGTGAACACTATAATCATCTAGTTCTTCTAAATATAGACGTTTGTGAATTGAATGGAGCAAATAAAAAGATGTATAGGGGTAGTTTTGAATTTACTAAAAGGGATTTTTATTCAAGCATGAAGTATGCAACAATTGTACTGTATTCAAACAAAAAACTTTCCTGTAGTTTACAATATATGAAGATGGATGGATGGATGGAGAGATAGATGGAGAGATGAGAGAGCAAGACAGACAGAGAGATAGATAGATAGAGAGATAGATAGATAGATAGATAGATAGAGAGAGAGAGAGAGAGAGAGAGATAGATAGATAGATAGATAGATAGATAGAGAGAGAGAGAGAGAGATAGATAGATAGATAGATAAATAGAGAGAGAGAGCGATATATATATATATATATATATATATATATAGAAAGAGAGAGATAGATAGATAGATAGATAGATAGATAGATAGAGAGAGAGAGAAAGAGAGATAGATAGATAGATAGATAGATAGATAGATAGATAGATAGAGAGAGAGAGAGATAGATAGATAGATAGATAGATAGATAGATAGATAGATAGATAGATAGATAGATAGATAGATAAATAGAGAGAGAGCGATATATATATATATATATATATATATATATATATATATAGAAAGAGAGAGATAGATAGATAGATAGATAGATAGATAGATAGATAGATAGATAGATAGAGAGAGAGAGAGAGAGAGAGAGAGAGAGAGAGAGAGAGAGAGAGAGAGAGAGATAAAAGAACGATGAAAAAAGTGACAAAAACATCGGGAAAAATGTCGAAAAAGACGACAAAAAAAAAAAAAACAGTTTTCATTTTTAATTTCGACCCAGAAAACCAAAAGGTCGCATGGTCGACGGGAAGAATAACACAAGGGTTAAATAGTAAAACACAAGTGTTTATACAGGGACCCTAAGAACAGTGGTGATGTAAGTCAGCAGCATAAAAGGGATTGTGCAGAAGAGCAAATTAAGTTCTTTCAGTCTTCGGCGGGGGGGAGACAGTGGCCCAAAAAAAATCAGTTATTCAGTCGATTTGATTGTTTTTTTTGTTATATAAAGTGGGGAATGTAACAAAAAATGGATACAAATATGTGCGTGGATATAACTGAAAGGCTTCAGATGTGAGTAGTCTTGTTGCAGTGATTCTGGCGTCCACCAGGTGGCGCTTCAGTCTTTCATTTCATTTGAATAATAGATTTGCAGAAAAAAAGTCTTTTTTGTTAAAGTGCAGCTGAAGTCTGAATCCAAAGAATAGTACATGTCTTGTCCTCTTTCAGACACATTTCTTCACATGTGGCTGGCTGAGCTGCAATTTTTAGAAAATGCTTATTTATGTTGGGGAGGTCACTAATTACAACATGAGGCTCTGATCCAAGAAAGACCACATGAAGGCTCACACAAACACAGCTGATTTACAAAAGTTTGTCTTTTCAAAAACAGAAACATAAACTCTTCTCTTCTCTTTGTTGATGAAGTTGTTTTTTTTTTAAATTTTATTTCACCTTCAAAGTTTCTATATCATAAATTTGGCTTTCTGTTGACCAAATTGCCCCTAAATAACATGGATGGAACAATAAGACGCTCTTCACAAACGAAATTAAGGATCAGATCTCTATTTTCATAGAATTTTGGGTGTTGTATTCAATTTTATAGCATTATCCTGACTAAACTTTGACAGATCTGTGGTGATCCATTACCTTCATTCCTCTGATCTTAACCATTAGTCCAAATTGTTCATCATTTTGGCTTTTTTCTTACACAAACATTTCATATAAATGAGGTTTATTGACTATGAATTCCAAAAATAAGTGTAAAACTAGTGCAAATAAATAGGTCTAGTGTATGAATATGTGGTGTTAATGGAAAAAAGTGCCAGAAATGTTGAAATAAGCGACAAAAACGTAAAAACTGTGTCTAAAAGAGTGTTAATTTGGACCTGGGAGGACAACACAAGGGTTAAGAACAAGTTCCTTATTTACATATATTATATATGTTACATATTAGATATATACTATCACCAGGGGCTCTACACCTTAACTCCACCGGTGACCAAGATATATACTATAACCAGGGGCTCTACACCTTAACTCCACCGGTGACCAAGATATATACTATAACCAGGGGCTCTACGCCTTAACTCCACCGGTGACCAAGATATATACTATAACCAGGGGCTCTACACCTTAACTCCACCGGTGACCAAGATATATACTATAACCAGGGGCTCTACGCCTTAACTCCACCGGTGACCAAGATATATACTATAACCAGGGGCTCTACACCTTAACTCCACCGGTGACCAAGATATATACTATAACCAGGGGCTCTACACCTTAACTCCACCGGTGACCAAGATATATACTATAACCAGGGGCTCTACACCTTAACTCCACCGGTGACCAAGATATATACTATAACCAGGGGCTCTACACCTTAACTCCACCGGTGACCAAGATATATACTATAACCAGGGGCTCTACACCTTAACTCCACCGGTGACCAAGATATATACTATAACCAGGGGCTCTACACCTTAACTCCACCGGTGACCAAGATATATACTATAACCAGGGGCTCTACACCTTAACTCCACCGGTGACCAAGATATATACTATAACCAGGGGCTCTACACCTTAACTCCACCGGTGACCAAGATATATACTATAACCAGGGGCTCTACGCCTTAACTCCACCGGTGACCAAGATATATACTATAACCAGGGGCTCTACACCTTAACTCCACCGGTGACCAAGATATATACTATAACCAGGGGCTCTACGCCTTAACTCCACCGGTGACCAAGATATATACTATAACCAGGGGCTCTACGCCTTAACTCCACCGGTGACCAAGATATATACTATAACCAGGGGCTCTACACCTTAACTCCACCGGTGACCAAGATATATACTATAACCAGGGGCTCTACGCCTTAACTCCACCGGTGACCAAGATATATACTATAACCAGGGGCTCTACGCCTTAACTCCACCGGTGACCAAGATATATACTATAACCAGGGGCTCTACACCTTAACTCCACCGGTGACCAAGATATATACTATAACCAGGGGCTCTACGCCTTAACTCCACCGGTGACCAAGATATATACTATAACCAGGGGCTCTACGCCTTAACTCCACCGGTGACCAAGATATATACTATAACCAGGGGCTCTACGCCTTAACTCCACCGGTGACCAAGATATATACTATAACCAGGGGCTCTACACCTTAACTCCACCGGTGACCACGGGATATCCTAAATCTGTGGCTACTTGTTTTGATATCGACTCGTTTTGACTGCCGAGGTGGTAGCAGCCGGAAACAACAAGAGCTACGGTGAGTTGTTCAAAACCTCTTTTTAGTAAACTCTGGGTACACAAACAATGTTCCCAATGCTTTCGTTAAGGTGTAGAGCCCCTGGTTATAGTATATATCTTGGTCACCGGTGGAGTTAAGGTGTAGAGCCCCTGGTTATAGTATATATCTTGGTCACCGGTGGAGTTAAGGTGTAGAGCCCCTGGTTATAGTATATATCTTGGTCACCGGTGGAGTTAAGGCGTAGAGCCCCTGGTTATAGTATATATCTTGGTCACCGGTGGAGTTAAGGCGTAGAGCCCCTGGTTATAGTATATATCTTGGTCACCGGTGGAGTTAAGGCGTAGAGCCCCTGGTTATAGTATATATCTTGGTCACCGGTGGAGTTAAGGCGTAGAGCCCCTGGTTATAGTATATATCTTGGTCACCGGTGGAGTTAAGGTGTAGAGCCCCTGGTTATAGTATATATCTTGGTCACCGGTGGAGTTAAGGTGTAGAGCCCCTGGTGATACCTGGAGCAAAGTCTCATGTTGTGTCGAGCCTTCTTAGTGGTTTAAAAATAGCTATTTTGAGGCTAGCATAAAAGTGCCCCTAGCACTCCCATTCAGAAGGCCATTTGACCCAAAAACGAGAATACGGTCCATCTTAAAAATGGTGCTTCCGTCCTAAATATGCTTTTAAACCAAAGTTTGACTCGAGTACATTCACAAAAAGACCCTAGGAGAGTTACGCTTTAACAACAGACTAAGAAAACATAATTTCATTCACGGCAGCCACCGGCTACTTTTCTACCAGTTAAATAGATGAATTTTACACGGAGTATGCAAACTGACAATATTCTGATTCTTTACTTGGAGAAAAGAAGTAGCAGAGCGTCAAGCCGGTGTGCTCGAGCAGCACTACACCCCTGATTTTAACAAGACCGGGTCCCTGATCATGGAACAAAAAAATATAAGATTCTCCCTTTTGGTTTTTCATATGTTTTTCTCACAGGAGAACAGAACAGAAGATGTGATTGACAGAGCAGACGTGTGTTTGCTGTAGCAGAAATTGCAATGCAATATAATTTCCATCACACTTGTTAACAATCATGTTTTCACCCACTAGGGGGCGTGGCATCTCCATAACACAAATACTGAGCATGACCTCACTGTTATTAGACCTGGATGTACAGGATTAATGGAGAAAAAAACAGTTGTGTTTCTATTTTATTCTGCTGATTCCACTTTCACCTGGCTTACACTGCCTCTACCAGTGTTGGCACATCTCTCCTCTCAGATTCACCAGCCCTCCTCCACCCCTCTCTGTGGAGTGTTAGATGGTATGACCCACTGCCATACTCAGCGGTCACCTCTCTTTCCCTCTCTCCCTCTCTCTCTCTCTCTCTCTCTCTCTCTCTCTCTCTCTCTCTCTCTCCCTCTGTCACTCTCTCTCTCTCTCTCTCTCTCTCTCTCTCTCTCTCTCTCTCTCTCTCTCTCTCTCTCTCTATCTCCCTCTCTCTCTCTCTCTCTCTCTCTCTCAGTGAGGGAAGCAGCAGTCAGACTCTCAGTCGTCAGGTTGTTTTCTCTATCCTCTTCCTCATCTTCTTTTGTTCGGTTGTAATGACCCATTTCAGGAGTGACTGCCACCGTGACAGACGTAAGTAACACATGCACACGCACACACACACACACACACACACACACACACACACACACACACACACACACACACACACACACACACTGTAGCTGAAGATGCTGATGTTGCACTGTGACTCAAGATTCTGTGAGGAAAAGTGCAGGTGTGTGTTACATGCACATGTGGTTTAGAGTTTGTGTGTGTGTGTGTGTGTGTGTGTGTGTGTGTGTGTGTGTGTGTGTGTGTGTGTGTGTGTGTGTGTCCTTTAAGAAGTGAGATGTGCAGAAAGCTCACATGAGAAAGATCCTTCATTCAGTCATCATTAACAGAGCTTGAGGGAATGTTGCAATGTGAAGGAGCAGTTTGAGTGTAACACCTGGGTGGTTGGAGGGGGCAGAGGTGGTCCTTCAACCATCGCAGGGTTGGTGGTTCGATCCCCGGCTTCTCCTGTCCACACGTTGAAGTGTCCTCGAGAGTTACTGAACCCCAATGTCTTCTGATGATGGTAACTCGCTGCCATCGGTGTGTGAGAGGCAAATTGTAAAGCACTTTGGGTTAAGGTGCTGTTAGGGCTTCTGGAATTATGGAAAAAAATATTTTGGTCAATACTGAAATCATGATTATTTAACACGATCACTCATTGACTTTTGGGAAGAGAATAGAAATATCCCTTCATGCTTTTCCCGTTAAACTTCTCAAATCAACTTAAGATAAATAATATAAAAAATATGTTCAAATGTTGGCTGAGTGCGTTCAGCCTTCAGGAGGGGCGGAAGTGTGCATTGTCATTCAGAACACGAGACAATGTTTTTCTTTTATTACATTGTTTTTGCTATTGTTAGGAATAGGGCTGGGCGATATGGAGAAAATCAAATATCACAATATTTTTGACCAAATACATTGATGTCAATATTGTGGCGATATTGTTGGGTTGACTATCGGTGCTTTCACAAAATATTTACACAATGAGATTTTTGATAAATAACCATCAGTAATGTGGATATAATGACTAAGTGGAGAAAAGGCAAATAATAGAACAGCTAGAACAGTCTGGTAAGTTCAGAAAATGACATCACTGTACTGTAATGTAGCCTTTAAAACCAGGAAAAGACACCACTTATGTCATATTACGATATTACAATATCCAAAATCTAAGACGGTATCTAGCTTCATATATCGATGTCGATATAATATCGATATATTGCCCAGCCCTAGTTAGGAATCAAAATCACGTTTAAAATGTGATTTGATTGCACAGCCTTAGGTGCTGTATAACATGGGTCGATATACACCTTGAGAGTTGAAGTCATTTTCTGTTTGAGGTTTAAGATTTGGCTTTAGAGTCAAGCTTAGAATTAGGTTTAGTTGAAAGGATAACAAGTCTTTGTTTAGTCCTATTCGCACAGGACTAGTATTACCAAAAGGACCTCGCATGATTTAGAAATTACCCCCCACGTCTGTATTTAAAGGTGCAGTAGGTAAGCCTTATAAAACTAACTTTCTGTCATATTTGCTGAAACTGACCCTATGTTCCAGTAGAACTACATGAAGCAGGTCATTTAAAATAAATCCAGCTCCTCTGGCTCCACCTACAGCCTGTAGTGAGATTTGCAAAAATCCACGCTCCCTGTTCAGATGCACCAATCAGGGCCAGGGGGGGTGTCTAACTGTTCAGATGCACCAATCAGGGCCAGGGGGGTGTCTAACTGCATGTCAATCACTGCTTATGCACACACATTCATTCTCCCTTGTGGGGGGAGGGGCTTAGGAGACCGTTTTGGGCTTTAGCAGAAAGGGGGGAGGGACTGAGAAGTTGTCGATGTTCTAATTTTTCAATGTTCAAAGTTCTGGATCTTCACAATCCTACCTTCGGCACCTTTAATGCTGATCATTTGCCATGGATAAGCTAAGTCTGTTCTTTTACTTGAATTTACTGACATTATCCCATGCATATGATGTCAAGGCCCTTTTAAAACTTTCATTGATAATTGCCAATGCAGCCAATACGACCCCCGAATCACAAACATGCCGATTAGCACAGCACTAATAATATCACACAACCACTTTGTTTGTCCAAATATGAAAGGTCATTTTAGGGGGATTTTTCACTTTGACAATTAACAGACATGGCAGATTCCCACAAGATTAAGATCACAGATAACCTCCCGCAATTATTACAAATTAGGCCTACTAGAAATCCACAGGTAATACTAGTCCTGTAGGAATATGGATTTGGTGATAAGTCATATCCCTAATAATACCACCAAGTGTACATCTACGGGAGTGGAGTTCGTGTCCCGGAAGAAGATAAACAGGTGTTCGTGTCATATTGTGTCGTGTTAATTTTGTCACATCCGCGTTGCTATTTGGTATTGTAGATAACGGTCGTTAAGGCACCGGTGCCGTATTAGCACCGGGGTCTCGGTACCCAACCCTAGTAACAGCTGAATATTCTATCTCATGATGAAAAAGTAGAAGAGATTGTAAATTGTAGATTGTAAGTTTTTATTTTTGAAAAACATTTTAGTCTCGTCTTTTTTCGTCAACAATAATGCATGTTCATTTAGTCTTAGTCAGCGTTTTTGGACATTGGTGCAGTCTCGTCGTCGTCTCGTCTTAGTCATGGAAAAAAAAAGTCGTTGACGAACATATTTAGTCTCGTCACGTCTGACGACATTAACACTACCCAGGAGTACTACTTAAAGCTATAGTGCGTAGTGTCTGTCGCCCCCATGAGGAATTATAAGTAATGACAACAAAACTGTTGGTGCGTCCACATGATACAAGCCTTCTGTGATCTCAACCCCCCCCCTCCCCCCCCCCCCCCTCCTCCACGCAGTTGCTAGTAGCCAAGGAGGACACGGAGGATTAAAAAAACATGATGGACTCTTCAGAAGAGGTCATTATCTTCACTCGAGTTTATGAGAGAGTTGTGTGGAGCTGATAGTCTTAATTAGCTTTGTAGCAACTAATTTGGCAATGGCTTGAATGGAAAAAATGACTTTCAATTATATAAAAAAAAATGACGCAATAAAGCTTTATGGGACCAGTGTTTAACCCAAAACACGATCTTTAAAAAAAAAAAAATTCGTAACTAACGTCTTAGTGTCTAAACTGTTTTCGCGGCAGGACAGTAAACAAACTCAACTGTAATGACCACTAAACCTAACCTAGTCATGTGACCAGCCGGCGGTTGCTGTAATTTCGCCAGACATCATATGAATTGTTCTTCTGAAAAGTGAAGCCGATGCTGAAGCTCCTTAAAGCTGCATTCTGTCTAACTTCCAGCAGGGGGCGACTCCACCGGCTCCAAAAAGAAGTCAGTTTCTATAGAGGTCTATGAGAAAATGAGCCTACTTCTCTCTTGATTTATTTACTCAGTAAACATTTTCATAATAAGTTAATGGTCTCAGTTCGTAGTTTCACGTCTTCTTCATTACATCATGATGTTGATTTAGTAAATGATGGTCCCATTTATTTTAAAACAGAAGATAAAGCAGGGGATGTTTTAGGACCTGTCTATCAGGACAGAGGCTTAGCGATGCTAACCATGCTAACACTGTGGTAGGGCTGTCCCAAATGATTATTTTTTACGATTTTACGATTAATCTAGCGATTATTTTTTCGATTAGTCGACTAATCTAACGATTAATTTTTCAGTTAGCGATTATTTTCCCATTGCTCAATTATTAACAATTTACACAAAACAAATTTCAATAAGGTTCAAATCTCTATTTATTAAAATTGTTTAACACTGCACTGTTAAAGTAAAATGAATTTGAAGTGCAGCCTGAAGCCAGATGTAGGCTATCAATCCAACCACAAAATAAAGTCAATTTCAGGAGGAATACGGAAATAAAAACTTAAAGTAAACAGAGAAAGTGCAAAAAGAGTAGCCTGTATTTGCTTTTTTTTAACAGTAGTAGGTAAAAATAATGAATAAGCTCTTGTTTAACATCCAAGCTTTTCTCCCTTTTATTCTTACAGTAAAAAAAGTGCAATTTTAGCAACATATGATATCAGATATATCAAATAAAAACAAAAACAATAAAACAAATTAACATTTCAAGTCACTTTCAGGAGGAATACACAAATAAAAAGCTTAAAAATAATTTTTCTCTCTCCTTTCTAAGGGAATTATGAGCCCGAACCCGATTTAATCCCGACAATTTTTTAATACGTGGGCCGTTATAACTGACGTTTTAAAGGACTCGTGAGATATCTTTAACAATCTGGTCTGGTTGCGCAATTATCGAAGACAGTGCTACAGATGGGGGAGACGCAGCACAGTTTACCTCACACTCAAGCCAGAGCAGGACGTCCTGTATACGGTGAGCTACGGAGGAGCTGGAGAAGCAAAGCTGAGCAGAACTTACGGTGTTTTGCTGCTGCTATCCTGACTCAGGGATCATTTTACAAAGTCTACAGACTACCACGTGGTACAAAAAAAAACAGAATCTTTTTTCTAATCTTAAGTAGTCATTTTGGTGTCTAAACTTAACTGTTTTCGCGGCAGGACAGTCAACTTTTGTCGGCTAGACGTAACTGTAACAGTCGCCGTCATGAGCGTCCTCTCACAGCGCTCTGTAAATGGCTCTCAGTTACCTTTCCTCTGCTAAAATTAACTGTTAAGATCGCACAACTTAACTGACGTGTGACGCAATTGCGTACGATATCGCAGTAATGTCACAGTGAATGTTATAAAATCATCTCCATTTCATCGTCCATTTCAAGTCAACCTAAAATCAAAATAACATTTTTAACATAACGTACACCAATGTATTTGTGTTGGGGCATTTTTAGGCCTTTAATTCCACACAACAGATGAAGACATGAAAGGGGAGAGAGAAGAGGAATGACATGCAGCAAAGGGCCGCAGGTCAGAGTCGAACCCGCAGCCGCTGCGTCAAGGAGAAAACCCTCCACATATGTGCGCCCGCTCTACCGACTGAGCTAACCCGGCCATGTATTTGTGTTGTTTATTTATAGTCTGGAAAAGAATTTCCTGTCTGGATGAGCTTTTCTGTCTCTTTAAACAGTTCTCTCAGTTGACTCTGGGGTCTTTGATGAAAACAGACCTAACAACGATAAGGATCAGCATCCACTCCAGCCTGGTCCACAGTCATTACTCATGAGTCAAGTTCAAGGTTGTGTTTACTCATCCATAAGATCATGGAAATGTCAGCGCTCACATCCTGGGCACCATCCCCGGTCACAGATGAGAAGTAACAGTGTCAGTGTTAGTTTTTAAAACTGGTCCGCTAATATTTCAGCAGAGGCTGTGATCATCAGAACGTGAAGAAACGACATGTTGTTTTACAGCTGCAAGGATGGTTGGAACTGGAAACCGACTAAGGAACATTTTGGACTGCATGTAGTGATTTAGCCTGACAAGCCAGCCCCACATCCAGATGTTGGGTTTGGGAACTCACCATTTACAGGGCTCAATCTGAGGGGCGGGATAAACGGTTGTCTTTCAAATTCTCTCTGCACGCAATAGGATAGCGCTCCAACCAATCAGAGCAACGCTAGTTGATAGATTCAACTTTAAACTGTGAACACATCTTCCTTTTTTAAGAATGACTTCAGTGCCGTTCTTTGTTCTTCTCTCAAAGAAAAGCTTAACTCCAAGTCTTCCCGAAGACTGCTGTTCCCAGCAGTAGCAGCCATAAGCCCCGCCCACCAACTAACTGAGTGAGAAGAGAGAGTCACTTAGAGACACGATTGATTGACTCAAGTAATCCCCAAAATGCAACAGAAGTCACAGCAACAAAAGGCCGCAGAAAAGACGTCTGAAATTAGCTGTGAGGCGCATCGTTTCCTCCAGTCTCATGAAACATGATCGGGGGATTAACTTCAGACATGTTTGAACTGAAACATCATTTGAGTGAAGAGACAGACAGACACACAGACGGACGGACAGACGGACAGATGGACAGATGGACAGATGTGACTGTCCTGCCCTGAAAAACTCTCCCATAGGTTGTTTGTTCAAGCAGCCATTACGTCTCATCTTTACGTTCAAAAGTCAACATTGACTTGTTCGAAGTTAAGTTATTTATAATTTTTTTCTAGGGCTGTCAGCATTAACGTGTCAATCGCGATGCGATTAAGGGCCGAGCATAACGCGTTCAATTTTTTTTAATCGCATTAATCGCATGCCGGCATTTCTTAATTTATTTTACACTTCACTCGGCTTTGCGTTGTGCCTGACAGGCTACTATTTCGACCCTTTGCAGCACCGTTACTTATCATCAAGCTGCCACTTCCTCGTAACACATCCTGCTGCTGCAGGCTGCAGGATGATGGAGAAAGACAGCAGCAATGAAATCCTGAATGGAGCTTTTTATTTTCCAAAACTCCCGGAGGCTCAGTAGACAAGTCGAAAGCCATATGCACATTGTGTAAAGCCGAATTAAAATATCACCGAAGCACGTCAAGCTTGAGCTACCAGCTACGAGTTAACCATAGTAGTTCAGTTAACGTGACTCAGGTTGATGATAGCGGGCTCAGGCAAAGTGCTATTTTGGGGAGTGCAACTTGCCGACCTGCGGATGACACCAAACAGACACTACAGCTCTTGCAAAATGGGTGGCAACTAACTGCAGACCTGTCAGCATCGTAGAGGAGTCGGGTCTTAAAGACGTACTACGGTTGGCGTGTTCTGAATTGTGCAATAATGACAGATTCACACACTTTTGTTTACAGTAAATAAATAAACAAATGCAAATCTTAAAATCAAGTTCATAAAGTAACTTTCTTTGCATTCATTTCATTCCCAATCAAGGTCCACTGGTAATAATT
>CM042320.1:3989663-3997163 GCA_023566125.1 Zingel zingel | reverse complement strand
AGTAATAATATATAAAATATGAAATATGAAATGTACAGTGAAAGGCCCAAATCTGATTCTTTTTGGGGTCAAGTGACCAGGTCAGACTTCTTCAGAAGTAGTGTGAACACTCAAATCTAGCCCAGATCTGATTTCTTCAAATCAGATTTAGACCACTTCCATATGTGGTCCTGAATCAGACCCAGGTCAGATTTTTTTTTCTTCAATGCGGCCGCAGTGTGAACAACCAAGGCGGATTTGATGCGACTTTTACGTCAATCTACATCAACATTTGTCACAATTATTTGCCGGCGGAGTTGTCAATTGTTATAGTCAGGTCCTGGGTAGGAGAGCCTTTTGCTGGAAGGAAAAGGAGCTCAGTCTTGTCAAGGTTGAGTTTCAGATGGTGTGTGGACATCCAAGAAGAAATATCAGTCGGAAAGACCGAGATACGTGCTGCTACTTGAGTTTCAGACTCCGGAGGAGGAGAGGAGAGACCAAGGCGGATTTGATGCGACTTTTACGTCAATCTACATCGACATTTGTCACAATTATGCGCCGGCGGGAGTTAGCCCTAGACACAGACAGTAAAGTTTAAAACTTGACTAGGCCTACAAAATGGAGAACAGTGATGGAGCAAGTCAGTGGAGGGAGAGGGAGGTGTGAGACCTAATTAATGTTTGCTCATTAATGTTACGGCTGCCATTACACAAACATTTTGAAATAAAAGCCAAAATGCTGACTTCCTCCATAACCTCCCTAACTTTAGTGCAACAGCGTGCTGATGTCATTGTTATTGGTCTTTTGCACATGCGGGTCAGTTCGAAACCGCAAACAGTTCACACTGGAATCTGATATAGGCCACATTTTAAAAGGTAATGTGAACAGCCAACCAAAAAATTGGATTTGAGCAAAAAATCCGAATTAAGCATCAAGACTTGCGGTGTGAACGTAGCCAAAATCTCTCTCTTTCTCTGCTGCACCGATTCTCTTCTGGATCTGATCACATTACTGAGATGGTGTTGTATGATGTTGACTAAGGTGCTTACGTTTAGAGAAGAGAAGAAACATGGCAAAGAATGATTGATATCATATCTGTGGTTTTAATTTTGGATTAATAGAAACTGCTTGTTTTGAGATGTACATTTGAGATGAATTCAGTTCACGGTCAGATCACAAATCCAGCACGTCATTTACGTATTCTCTCAGGGCTTACCGTAGCTGCATGCTCTCTCTGCTGAGCTTCACCAGATTGGTTCCTACACTGTCAGAAATAAAGGTACGGTTGAGGTCCATTTATGGTCTCTGAGGTACAACTGCTGGTGATGTACCCCCAAAGGGTCATAGTTGATCCATAAGGTACACATTTGTACTTTTTCTAGGATGAAAGGCTACAAACGTGAGAAAGGGTCCACGTCTGTACCATTTTTCGAACATATAGGGGTACAATAAGAAAGATGTGAGTGTGTGACCCATGGTGTGACCAAAATTATGTTGGGGGATGGGATGGCTAGTGCCTCAAGGCTGTTAAGAAAATTATGAAGTTCTCAAATTCATAGTCCTAGAGCATTTAGGTCCATTATTGTCCCCAGGGGTACACATTTGCTCCCAAAGGGTACAAACTGTAAGAGAACAAGTATGTACTATTGTAAAGGGGTACAATTGGTGTACCTTCGATGGTGCTGCCCCAGTGACGAGCGGTTGGACCCCTTAAGGTACAAATTTTGCACATTATTTCTGATATTTCTGTGTTCAGAGAGTAGGCTCAATTAATGTCCTGTGGAGACTGTCTTGTTCCTGGCTGACTGTATGCAAGACGTTGGCGAGACTTGTTGCTGCAGTTTGGTTAATAGACTAATTTTAGTTCCAGTTATTATTAATTATTGTTTTGAATAAAGCAGCACAGATGAATCCGTTAATCAAGCTCGCAGATTCGTCTGGTTCCAAGGCTCCTCTGTGGCCTGAAAGCTGGGCAAAACTCGAAAACTCAAATTTCGAGTACCGAAATTAACGCTTGTACCGTAATGGTAGTATGGTACATTAAGTCCTAAATTGACAAAGCTAAAAGAAGAGGTATGTTGTGTTTGGCCTGGACTTGTTTTAACAGCACAGTCACTCATAGTTTTAGTTTAGAGTTAACTTAAAGGTGCTGTAGGTAGGATTGTGAAGATCCAGGATCAAGATCCAGTCAAAGAATTTGAACATCAACAACTTCAGTCCCTCCCCTCTTTCTGCTGAAGCCCAAAACGGTCTCCTAAGCCCCTCCCCCCACAAGGGAGAATGAATGCGTGTGCATGAGCAGTGATTGACACACAGTTAGACACAGAAAGTTAGTTTTATAAGTCTTACCTACTGCACCCTTAACTTACAGCTCCAGTTTCTCATTGAAGCTCAGCTTGAACGAGTCAATGGATTTGTCTGTTACGATGAAGAATACATCTTTTAAAAAACAGGAGCACAGCAAAGTGAGGAAAGTCTGAACGTGAACACACTTTAAAACAGGGATCATTGAGTTCTGCCACTCTGAACTTTTGATGATTCAACAGACAGATATTTGACAGAAAATGTTGAATTCCTTTGACACAATTTGGCTGGAAACAAACGCAGCAACTGAAACAAACTTTTTTTTTGGCCGATGCTTGATTTGGATCAGATGTTGACTGATCTGAAATGGATCCGTCTGCTCCCAAATGTTCAACCGCTCTGAACCTTTTCTGTTACTCAAACGCAGATATGTTGGAAGGGTAGATCATCATCATCATTATCATCGTCATCATCAACACTGAACAGCAAACAGATATTTCCTCAAATGATTAGAAACAAACCTGGACGGACAAAAGTGATCGAACGCCAGCAGCCGGCCTCTACTCTGCATTTCCTGCCAAACTTTTAATAGCTTGTCCCTGAAAACCAATAACCATGAGGGTGTGAAATTGTCCTGTCATCATTCTCTCTTCCTTCCCTCCTCTCTCATTTTCCCCTTTCTCTTTCTCCTCCAGCCCCCTCCATCTTCCCCCCACCTCTCTCTGAGGCTGATGTGTCACAACAATGCGAAGCAATAAGCAAGCAAATAGCTGTAATCACTCAGTCGATGATGCACAATCACCCGTTCAGCACGCGGCTGGCGTAGCGGCGACCTGGCAGCCATATCGATCTCTATGGAAGGGAGGGATGGGGGGGCGATTAAAGGCACCCCGGCAGTTAACAGATGGTGAGTGGCGACGCTCATAAACCTTGCGCTGAATGACTAATGTCCTACAAGCTGCTGCCGGCGTGGGAGCCATAAACAACTCCGCTGCCGACTGTCAGCTCGGCGGGTGGGGCAGTGATGGGTGGCGAAGGGCCAGCTGCCGGCTTCATGAACATGGCTTGACGTGCAGGGGGTCCTGGGAGCAGTGCACCGAGCTCTGATGGAGGTCGTGGAGAGACAGGCGGCTCTCAGCTTTCAATTACTAAATCCAAATGGTGACTGAGCTGTAGAGATGGAGGGAAACTGGAAACTGAAAGACCTTTAGTTTTTTGTGACTACAAGGAACGTGCTTTAAAGTGCTCATATTCTGCTCATTTTCAGGTTCATAATTGTATTTAGAGATTATATCAGAATAGGTTTACACGGTTACATTTTCAAAAAACACCATATTTTTGTTGTACTGCACATTGCTGCAGCTCCTCTTTTCACCCTGTGTGTTGAGCTCTCTGTTTTAGCTACAGAGTGAGACCTCTCACTTCTGTTACATCTTTGTTGGGAGTCGCACATGCGCAGTAGCTAGGTAAGGACTACTAGCCAGTCAGAAGCAGAGTATGAGGGCGTGCCCTGACAGTAGCTAGGTAAGGACTACTAGCCAGTCAGAAGCAGAGTATGAGGGCGTGCCCTGACAGTACCTAGGTAAGGACTACTAGCCAGTCAGAAGCAGAGTATGAGGGTGTGCCATGCTAGCAGCTAGGCGAGCATTATAACGTGTGTTCCAAAGTGACCACGTTTGTCTCTGAAGTAAAGGCTGGACTACAATAGAGCTGTTTGGAGCAGTTTGTGAACAGTGTTTTCTGTTGGAGATGGTAAGTCCCTTTGGGGGGGACTTTGGGATTTTTCACTTTGTAAACCTATAACATGCACAAAAAGATATATAACACAATAAAGGAAAGGGACAATATGAGCACTTTAAGATTTCAAGAAAGACAAGTGTGTTGTCTTATGCCGACCTTACACAAAACGACTTTTCAAGCGATTCCACTGTCGACAATATCAAATTGTTGCTTTATGCTGAATTATGCACAAGGTGACGGAGCTGACGGGAAACATTTTCAGTGGAATTGCACCTCGTACGATTTCATGTGAATGATTGATAATTAATTGATTGATGCGAAATGCATGCTGGGATTCTTGTCCACCCCAAGTTTATACACATACCTGATCTACCAAATAATTCTCAATAAAATAGACGGAGCAAGAATATTTCCCGGCATTCAAACCGAACTTGACTTCTCATGTACTGCAGTACTTGAGCCGTGACTGTTGGACGTTAGAGTACGGGCTTATCTGCTAATGTGGGCAGTGGTGGCCTAAAGGTTAGAGAAGCGAGCTTGTGACTGGGCGGTTGTCGGTTCAATCCCCAGACAAGACAGGATAAATTCTGGGTGCGGAAAGTGAAAGAGCAGCGCTTGTCCCTCCCACATTCCCACCACTGAGGTGCCCTTGAGCAAGGCCCTTAACCTCAACCACTCCAGTGGAGCTGCTCAGTGGCCAGCAGATCAGACTGTGGTTGTACTGGGCAGCTTCCAGGTATGATTGTGTAACTGTGTGAATGTGATCAGATTTGCATTCCTGCAAAAGGGAGTAAAAATGTAAGCTACCGACCGTTACCTTGAAACCATGACACACAGTCTCCTGCAGTCTCCAATAAACTGTAGCTGTCATATTTCACGGGCGTGAGTGCAGATTTCATGTCGTGGCTTTCGTCGCTGTTAATCACTTATTGAGTGAAGTAGTACTCGTATTTGGTTGCCATAACTTGGCGAGTGATGACGTCCTGTCACTGTTCCAGTTGCTCTGCTCACCCTAGGGGGGGAGAGAGAGCTCACCCTAGGGGGGGAGAGAGCAGATGACCGTTGCTAGAGTTCAGCTAGAGTTCAGCTACGACTTTATGACTTTTCATAAAGAGCTGAAGGAGCGGTGGTGCGCGGTGTACATAGAGGAAACCCTGTTGTGCGTCTGCCCTATTTCTGATACCGTGGCGCTGGACATTTTACCGTGGTGGACCGCCACTATGCTATAAACATAGAGGAAACACTCAGTTGAACACAAGTCAAAATGTAGTGAAATGTGCGGCAGGTGAGCTGGTTTTTATCTTGTGTAACAGGACAAATTGATAGCAGCAGTGAGAAAAACTGAATTATTCACTCGAGGGAGAGCAAAGATGTTATCAGATCAATCGGAGATAATCAGAGGAGTGTTTCCCATAATGCTTTGCTGATCAATACGGCTTGCCTCTGCTGCTGATCTCAGTTTATACAGCGAATGTAAATAACAATCTGGCTCTATTTCTTTATATAAACAGCACTGGAGCAAAGAAACTGCATTTCCGCAGCTTCCCAACCAAAACCTACATATATTCATGAATCAAGTCCCAGAAGAGTTCATGGGGTTTTCTAAATTAATCTCATAACTCAGATTATTTTTCACATGGACAAATTCATTCTCTCTCTCTCTCTCTCTCTCTCTCTCTCTCTCTCTCTCTCTCTCTCTCCCACATGAATAGCGGTTAGAGGAAATTAATTCCAGTCTGACAGATGGAGGCCATTTAGACTCTCAGGCCGCTTGTTAAGGTGGCCGGCTGAGCCCGCGCGGTCTGTTTATGCGTTTTGTTTTTTGTTTCTTTGCTCCATTCATATAGTTGTGTGAGCCACAGGAGGGTTGCCATCGGTTTTCAGACTGCTGTTTAGAAGGACAGGGCAGCTTTATTTATATAGCACATTTCAGCAACAAGGCAATTCAAGGTGCCTAACATTAAATGTGCTGTAGGTAGGATTGTGAAGATCCAGGACTTAGCCTGAACATCAACAACTTCTCAGTCCCTCCCCCCTTTCTGCTAAAGCCCAAAACAGTCTCCTAAGCCCCTCCCCCCACAAGGGAGAATGAATGCGTGTGCATGAGCAGTGATTGACACGCAGTTAGACACCTCCCCTGGCCCTGATTGGTGCATCTGAACAGTTAGACCCCCCCCCCCCCCCTGGCCCTGATTGGTGCATCTGAACAGGGAGCTGTGCAAATCTCACTACAGGCTGTAGGTGGAGCCAGAGGAGCTGGATGTTTTTTAAATGACCTGCTTCATGTAGTTCTACTGGAACATAGGGTCAGTTTCAGCAAATATGACAGAAAGTTAGTTTTATAAGTCTTACCTACTGCACCTTTAAACATTAAAGAGCAGCTGAAAACAATTAGAAACATACAAAAACAGCTAAAATAGAATAGGACAGATATAAAATATGAGAATAAAAGTTGCAGTACAGTGTAAGGAATGAACTACTTTAAAAAGGTAGCATCATGACGAAAAGAAGCCTCAAGTTTGGCTTTATTGCCGTTGCCATCTTGGGTTTTTTAAACCGGATGTGACCATTTTTTGAAGGTGGAGTTGAGGGAGGTTTACGCAGCCAAGCCAGTGGTGTATATGTGCAATAGTGCTGCTTTATCGTCTTTTTAAAAATAAATGCCAGCGTTATGTATGGTTTCAATGGGCGCTGCGCTAAGCTAAACGCTAAAGAGGGAAAGTCACAGATTTTCTACCCTTCTGACGCGAGTCAACCAGGGGAGTTTTACTGCCGGGTAAATGCACACCTCCGGTTACTGCCGCCTTTTATCTGCATGTACGGGAGTACAGAACATCTGTGGACTTTCTCCTAAGTTACCAGTTGACGCTAGCAGTAGCTAGCTAGCTAGTTTGGTTGGTAGCTAGTTTTAGGCGAGCAAAATGTTCCAAGTAACGTCAATGAAGGGAAAACACACAGTGAGAGGGTCACAGTTTAAAATGAAAACTAGGACAACACCCAAAAACAAGTTCAGGTGTATTTTAATGTCCACAGTGTTAGCATGGTTAGCATCGCTAAGCCTCTTTCCTGATTGACAGGTCCTAAAGCATCCCCTGCTTTATCTTCTGTTTTAAAATTAATGGAACCATCATTTACTAAATGAACATCATGCTGTAATGAAGAAGACGTGAAACTAGCGATTGAGACCATGCACTCATTATGAAAATGTTTACTGAGTAAATAAATCAAGAGAGAAGTAGGCTCATTTTCTCATAGACCTCTATAGAAACTGACTTCTTTTTGGAGCCGGTGGAGTCGCCCCCTGCTGGAAGTTAGACAGAATGCAGCTTTAAGGAGCTTCAGCATCGGCTTCACTTTTCAGACCCGGAAGGCGCGTGCGTTACTTGTCCACCTTCATCGCTGTCTCCCGCAGGTCATGATGGTGAGACGACCGGCGTCAGCGTCTTAACTGATCTGTTTCTTTTTCTTTCTGTTTTT